>JAVYIG010004872.1:0-149747 GCA_035222895.1 Strongylocentrotus droebachiensis
CCATCCATGCCCAGGCTTCCTACTGATACTAAAATTTACCTCCTAAACTGATATTTACAACCCTTCGGACTGCCCACTAGTTACCAGCAAAGTAAAAGAGGTATATTGCTTGGTTTTATAATATAGTTTTGCTAAGGAAAGTAATTTTTTAATACAACAAAACTTCAAAAAACCTGTGAGGGGGTAGTCAGTGCCGTCACCTTCGCCCCTCTCGTTCACAATGCTCCCTCGTCCCTCGCACTGGCGTACTGATGGGGGCTTGGGGCAGTTGCCCCCCCCCCAAAAAAAAAGAAGAAGATTCAAACGTATTTCTCACTTTTTTGGTAAATTATACTGTTGTATTCGTTTATGGAAAATTACCAAATTTACAGTCAGCCAAAAATATGCTTATTTAGAAGCCTACGTGTCAAGGCCTGCGGATCGGGGGGCTCGAGCCCCCCCCCCCCCCCCCCCCCCTCCCCCGCCCCCTCACTTTTTTGAAAAAGTGTCGCAATATATGCTCGTCTGACCGTAATTAAATACCTTAAATCCCTGAGCTTGCGGGGATCCACCCCTTGGGTCCTACAATGGACCCTAAGGCGGGCCCCTGGATGCTTATCTGACCGTAATTAAATGCCTAAAACCCCCGAGCTTCCAGGGGCTCTGCCCTTGGACCCCACTAAGGGCCATAAGGAGGCCCCTATATGCTTATTTGACCGTAATTTAATGCGTAAAACCCCTGAGCTTTAGGGGGCCCCTTGACCCCACGTCAATTAGCGACCTGACAGTGTCACAAATAAGGTATCAAAATATGCTTATCTTACCGTAATTAAACGCCTAAAACCCCTGAGCTTCAGGGGGTCCACCCTTGACCCCCTTTGGGGCTTTTCGCCTGGACCCCAAGCAGTAAAGGCAATATAGTCTCAAACAAATCTACACATTCAAGCTCACTCACACATGATATATTGCGACACTTTCAAGGCTACTTATTATTTCAAGTTCATGTAAATACAAACGGCAACAGTTTCAATATAAAATGTAAGTTCTTCTCACTTAAAGGACCCATGACATCGAATTACAAGTGTGTTCCTGTTGGTGTGCGGTCCTGCAAACATCACATATTTTGATATGTAAACTTCTGAATTTGGTTCATAGATTTTTAAATATTTGTTGAAATATTTGTTTTTCAAACTTGCTAAGCTCCACCCCAAAAACCTCCAGATCTCATTCCCCTTGTGACATCATCTGTCAGTCATCAATGAGCTAACTTGAGAAAGTGGTATGTATCTTTGCCGAAGTCGACCACCTGTTACAATACGTAATACAATAGCAACATATAAGTTGCTATGTCAGACATGCTGTAGCATCACCAGGAAGACTTATATGTTGCTATGGTTTGTGGTATTGTAACAGGTGGTCAACTTTGGCAAAGTTACATTCCACTTTCTCAAGTTAGCACATTGATGACTGACAGATGATGTCACAAGGGGAATGAGATCTGGAGGTTTTTGGGGTGGAGCTTAGCAAGTTTGAAAAACAAATATTTCAACAAATATTCAAAAATCTATGAAACAAATTCAGAAGTTTACATATCAAAATAAGAGATGTATGCAGGACTGCACACCAACAGGAATACACTTGTATTTCGATGTCATGGGCCATTTAAATCATTGGTCTGGAAACAATTATTTGCCCATTGTTGCATATTGTATTACATTTTCACTAACGATGAATTTACATTGTAATGCAATTTTCACGTTTCCCAGGTCTATTTAGGAGAATAGAAGATTGATATTGTTAAGTTGTTCGATAACATCACTCAATTCGATTTGATTGGAGATATATCTCAGTAAAGGCTATTATACTCTCAAACAAATCTACACCATTAAACTTCAAGCTCACTCACACATGATATATTGCGACACTTTCAAGGCTACTTATTATTTCAAGTTTATGTATATACAAACGGCAACAGCTTCAATATTAAATGAAGTTCTTCTCACTTAAATCATCGGTCTGGAAACAATTATTTGCCCATTGTTGAATATTGTATAACATTTTCACTAACGATGAATTTACATTGTAATGCAATTTTCAAGTTTCTTAGATTTATTTAGGAGAATCGAAGATTGATATTATTTAAGTTGTTCGATAACATCACTAAATTTGATTTGATTGGAGATATATCTCAGTAAAGGCTGTATAGTGTCAAACAAATCTACACCATTAAACTTCATGCTCAATCACACATGATATATTGCGACACTTTCAAGGCTACTTATTATTTCAAGTTTATGTATATACAAACGGCAACAGCTTCAATATTAAATGAAGTTCTTCTCACTTAAATCATCGGTCTGGAAACAATAATATTTGCCCATTGTTGTATATACTTGTCACTTGTTATATTTGTTATATGATACTAAAGCAAATCGTTACGCTTATCGATAGGATAATGTGAATAACGTGTCGAATAATAACATCATTGCGTGCTATTATTAACCGGACTAGACATGTAAACAAAAATTTAAACATGCATACACTTTTGCCAGCAAGCAAGTTTTTCAACAAAGAATACAAAATGTGAACAACGTTTCACATTTTAGTCAGGACAGATTAGAAGATGCTTTAAAGCATGCCCTAAAGTTGAACTGTAACAGTTGTCTTCTAAAGTCTTCCATATATAAATTTAAAGGAGGTCAATAATCATTATGAAGGTTGACACATCAATTATATTGTGTATACATGTAACAATTTGAAAATATTTTTTCTTTGGGGGGGGGGGGGGGTGAGGGCGTGGGCAATTCAGAAAGGGACCGATATGTGAAAAATTGGGTAGTACTACTAGCCCATGGAATGTGGCCTAAAATGGAGGTTTACTAATATCCTTCAAAATGTACGAGTAAATATTGTAGAAATATGTATTCTGTTGGTATCACGTAAACACAGTTTACATTGTATGTGTACAAGATTAAGAGTTATAGAATAAGATCTGTAGTACAAAAATTAATATTCAGCTTGCTCTTTTAAAAAGTCCCTTCCTGCCTACTTACTAACATTTACCTAATATATATTTACAACCCTTCGGAATGCACACTAGATACCGGCAAAGTAAAATTGAAGTGTGAAAAAAGTATATTGCTTGTAATTTTTATACTATAGTTTTGCTAAAGAATGTAATTTTGTAATACAACAAACCTGTGAGGGGGTAGCATAGAGCTATATAATAAGACTTATCATATGGCTCTATGGGGGTAGTCACTTCCGTCACCTCCTCCCCGTTCACTGGCGTACTGATGGGGGGGACCAGTAACCCCCCCCCCCCCAATACAATCAAACATGGTTTATTTCTAATTTGATACCAGCAATTTACAAATGTTGCTAAAATGGCATTATATTCCCCTGGAATCCCGGGGCTCTACCCCCTAGACCCTTCCGAGGGCCCTAAGGCGGCCCCTAGATGCTCATCCGTCTGATCGTAATTTGATGCCTTAAAACCCTGAGATTCTGGGGGCGCCGCCCCCTAGGCCTCACTCCAAATTAGTGACCTGCCAGTATCACAAATAAACCTTATCAAAATGCTCATCTGACCGTAATTAAATGCCTAAAGAACTCCTGAGCTTCACGGGGCTCCGCCCTTGACTCCCGCCGGGGCTTTGCCCCTGGACCCCACGCCAATTTAAGCTTTTTGCTTCGCTCGCTTTGCTCTACCTGATCGTAAATACTTGAGTCCCCCCCCCCCCACACCCACACACACACACCCCAACGTTTCTGCTCATTACGCCACTGGCCCCTCTTGCTCACTATGTTCCCTCGTCCCTCGCATTTCGTCCGTCCCCCCTGGTCATGAAAAGAAATCGCCGCCCCTGATTAAGATTGTAGAGGCCCTAATTGATTGGAGGGCCAGTCAGCTAGCTTAAATCTATCCTCTTTTCTGTCGTCGTGTATTTCTTTGTTTTTCCTTTGATCTATCCTCTTCTCTTTCTTTATGGATTTCCCTGTTTTTCCTTCTCCATATCCTCTCCCCCGCCCCCCCCCCCCCCCCCCACTCCGGGGTCGGAATGACCGCATGCGTGTTACCAAAATGTCCGGTAAAGGGGTACTTTTCACGCACCAAAGTCCGGCTCGTACATACACAAAATTGACTTTACACACCGGACGTAGGGGGTGTTTTCAAAAGGAGGGAACACGCATATGCGTACCCTAAATAACACTGAGTGGGGGGGGGGGGGGGGTGGGTCCTCTCCACTCTCCGTATGTATTTCTTTGTTTTCCCTTTTCTATTATCTTCAATTCCCTGGGTGTACGTGCTTTATACACATGTACTATATTGCTGCTGGTGATTGTAAGCGGTGTGCGTTGATGACTTAGAGGCTGTTCACACCCGGCAGAGATAGCGCGCGCTAGACCGCGCTATCTCTGCGGTTTGGAAGGTACAACGTCGTTTCGGTCCGCCCAACAGCGAGCCACTGCGAGCCAAAACAGCGTGCCACCGGAGCACCTCTTGGGGGTGGTCCACGAGAGATAGCGCGGTCTAGCGCGCGCTAGAAAAAAAGGGGGTGCTACGATAGACCGCGCTATCTCATTGCGGTGTGAACAGCCTCTTATAGGCTGTTCAGACCGGCAGAGATAGCGCGGTCTAGCGCGCTATCTCTGCGTTTTGGAAGGTACAACGTCGTTTCGGTCCGCCCAACAGCGAGCCACGGCAAGCCAAAACGGCGTGCCACTGGAGCACCTTTTGGGGGTGGTCCACGAGAGATAGCGCGGTCTAGCGCGCGCTAGAAAAAAGGGGGTGCTACTAAAGAGGAACAGGACCGCATCTTGCGTTGTCTTCATGTTGTCTTCACTATATGGGTCTTGTCTTTTTGTGCATGCTAGGTGTCTTCAAAACATTTGTATCATGAAGTATAATTTAATGACTGGGCTTTCTGAGAGCAAGTTTGACCTGGCCGGGCCGGGGGCGGGGGCGTAACATCTAGGCCACGGAAGGTCCATTCAACGGAAAAGTTTTACTGGATAATCACTTGCATTTAAATAATAACGCTACAAATTTGCTACTCTACTGAATTATAATTCATGCAAATTTGGTATTCTATTTTTAAATATTCATTGAGAGAGAGAGAAAGAGAGAGAGGGGGGTTGAGTACCGTATACGAGAGGAAAGATAAAAGGTGAGGAGAACCATGAAGGACAACCACCCCGATGACAACTATCCCCCCCCCCAAAAAAAATGTACCACCCTTTTCATTATAGGGGAAGTCAGTCTCCACAAGACTCTTCACAAGTATACATGAAGTATTAGTGATAATCAATACTATGGAAAACAACATTACACAAAATAATTGTATAATACTTTAAATATGAATATATTATATAGAACATAATAAATAATGAATTCGTGCATTAAGAAAAGCGAAAATTATGCACGCTAGATAATTATTAATATACATGTAAAGGGAGAGAGAGAGAGAGAGAGAGAGGGGGGAGAAGGGGGGGGGTCGGTTAATAGAGAGTGGAACAAGGAAAAGCAAAAGTGGTGGCGGTAAACAGATGTGAGCACTGATACGAGAGGAAAGATAAAAGGTGAACAAAATATATTCGGCAGTGAGAACGAGAGAGAGAGAGAGAGAGAGAAGATAAAAAGAAAGAGAGAAAAGTAATGGTATACTGACATACAAATAGAAAAGGGAGAGCCCGAGAGGGATGAATGAAAAGATAGATGAAGCTGGAGGAAAACCAGGGTTTGTGTGAGAGAGAGAGACTAGAGATATGCACACTCTAAGTCGATTTTTAAGTTGTAGGACGCATTTCGCCAGTGGACTAAATTCGTCGTGATATACGCGGCGATATGCGTCCGACCCAAGACACATATCGCCGAAGACGGACGCGTATCGCCAACCAATTTTCGGCGTTCTGTGTCTTAGGACACAGAACGCCACAGAACGCCACCCGGTCACTCTGGCCCGTGACACCGGCGTATTTTTTATTTACACGCTAGCGAGGGGAATTTCTCGATTAATTCCAATGGAACCGCTTAAAATTCCAATGAAACCGCTCGCGAAGAGTCTAGCCTGGATCGGAGAGCTCGCTAGTGCTATACGCTAGTGTGAATTTAAAAGACAATTTCTAAAGACAATTTCTCTCTTGAAAAGGCTCTGCCAGGCCCCTCAAGCTCTGCCATGTTGTATGGATCCATTCGAAAGCAAAATAAGCCCACTGAATAATTAATATATATTAAAACGTCATAGCGATTCATCCAAATAAGAAATCCACGTAAGAGGCATTTTGAAAGTTTTAAGAAAATTCCTTCAAATTCCAGGATATTGGGTGTTATTTTTCAGGAAACTTTATTTAAACGAGTGGAAGCACTGGCGGTTCTGTTTTTTTTAAAACTGTAACAATTCTCCTTGGATCAGATATAGACCAAAAACAAGCCTCATTATCTGCAGTATACAAGTGTCATTTCGGACCTTACAGCTTTCATAGAAATCGCTTCTGGACCGTCAAAGAAAAAGTTTGAGAACCCCTGGTCTACGCATTATACACATCAGGACCAACTTGACAACTTGACACAAATTTGAGGGGGGTTCGACCCCCCCCCCCCTTGCGTACGCGCCTGCATGTGCATCCCTTTCCTCCTTATTCCCTTATCCATCGTTACCGTCACTACCATTTGAGTAGGGCCGGCCCCCTCCTTAATAAAGACTCCCAAGCCATCAAGAATGACCCCATAATTTATAGATTACCATTCTGCCGTTCTTTGGAGGGGCCGGCCTTTTCAGAAGTGTTTCTACACTAACCTTTTCTTGCAATACGGCTTAACATAAACAAGCATGGTAAGATTTTTTTTAAAAGAAGCATAATTCCGACTCAGTTTCGCATAACCTAAAAATAAGAATACGGCCAGTCACCGCTCCCCCCCCCCTCCCCTCAATGCATCCGCCTTCACGCACCCCCCCCCCCCCTTCCCCTTGTCTTTCCCTTATTCGTCGTTACTGTCACTAATTTGTAGTGCCATTTCGTTGTCTTTCTTTCTCCCCGGCTCCTCTCTTCTTTTTCTTTCCTCTTTTTTGAACTCTCTCTCTTTTCTTTTCTTTTTTCTTCTCTTTTCTTTTATCTTCTCCTTTTTCCCCCCTTTTTTTTTTCTTTCTTTTTTTCTTTCTTTTTTTCTTCCTCTTTTTTTTCCATCTCAATTTTTTTGCGCCGCCAATAGGGGGGGCCGCGGCCGTTTCGGCCCACCCCTGGATTGTTGTATATCTTGTTTTCTTAAAGGGTTGGACTTTTACAAGGTTTGTTTCCTTTTTGGCCACTGCCTTCCTCACTTTTTATTATGTTTTTATTATCTTATGTATTGTCATCCATTTGTCTGTTTATATATGTATTTTTATCTGTTGATCTCTTGAGGAGAAATAAATAAAACTGAACCAAATAAACAAATCTAACAAAAAAATCTATACATCGACAGGATTGCAACTATAATAGTGATGTACATGTGGAAATAAATTAACATCAAATCAAATCAGTCAAATGAAATGAATGTAACATTTGAAAGTATCCGGAAGGAGTTACCTTTGACAAAAATTGCTACTCCTTACCCAGTATTATGAATAGCGACCCTCATTTCGCATTATGAATAGCGATTCTCCTCTCTTTTTACGAATAGCGACCTTCATTTTGGGGTGGAATGTATATTATGAATAGCAACCCTCTATTCCTATTATGAATAGCGACCTTCATTTCGCATTATGAGTAGCGACCCTCATTTCGTATCATGAATTGCAACCCTTAACTCTCTATTATGAATATTAACCCTCATTTCGTATTAAGAATAGCGACCCTCATTTCTTATTATGAATAGCGATTCTCTTCTCGTTTGATGAATAGCGACCCTCATTTTGTATTATGAATAGCGACCCTCTACTCCTTTTATGAATAGGGACCCTCATTTCGCATTATGAATAGCGACGCTCTACTCCTATCATGAATAGCGAACTTCATTTCATATATGAATAGCGAACATCTACTCGTATTATGAATAGCGACCCTCATTTCCTATTATGAATGGCGACCCTCTACTCGTATTATGAATAGTGACTCTCATTTCGTATTATGAATAATGACCCTTATGAATAATGGGGAAGTGTGAAGACCTAGAGCGTCACAAGAACAACTCCAAGGCAGCATTTGCAATTGTGAAAGAAATCACAAAGAAAAGAATCCCAAGATTGATGTAATTAATAATGAAAATGGCAAAACACTGACGGAGAATGAAGACATCAAGGAAAGATGGATGCAGTATAGTACCAAGCTGTTTGCTGCACAGGAACAAGTGGCTTTGACAACTTGACTTCCAAGATGTGGAAGGCTCCAGGTGAAGAAGGTACTGACCTGAGGTGGCGTCTCTGTTGAAATATCTGGAATAGTAGGGATTGGTGTAGAGCTGTTTTTAAACCATTGCCAAAGAAGGGAGATCTGAAAGTATGTGCAAATCACCGAACGATCAGCTTGATTTGTCGTGCAAGCATCATACCTCTGAAGGTGATTAGCAGAATAATGAAAATCAAACTGCAAGCCGAGATCTCAGATGAGCAAGCAGGGTTCCGTGAAAGTAGAGGGACAAGAGAACAGATTGTCAACATTCGAAACATACTAGAGAAACGCAGAGATCACAAACATCCCCTCTATTTTGTGCTTCATAGATTATAGCAAAGCATTTGAATGTGTGGGCCACTCTCAATTGTGGAATACAATGGCATAGATGAGGTTCCCAAGTCACATCATCGAACTGATCAAAAACCTCTATCATGACCAAGAAGCAACAGTGAATATGAATAGCGACCCTCATTTCGTATTATGAATAGCGACCCTCTACTACTACTATTATGAATAGCGACCCTCATTTCGAAATATGAATAGCGAGCCTCTACTCGTATTATGAATAGCGACCCTCATTTTGTGTTATGAATAGCGACTCTCTACTCCTATTATGAATAGCGACCCTCATTTCATATTATGAATAGCGAACCTATACTCGTATAATGAGTAGCGACCCTCATTTCGTATTATGAATAATGACCCTCATTTCCTATTATGAATAATGACCCTTACGAATAATGAACCTGATGAATAGCGACTCTCATTCCGCATTATGAATAGCGACCCTCATTTCGTGTTATGAATAGCGACACTCTAATCCTATTATGAATAGTGACCCTCATGTCGTATATTGAATAGCGATCCTCTGCTCTTATTATGAATAGCGACCCTTATGAATAACGAACCCAATTTTGTATTATGAATAGCGACCCTCTTCTCATATTATGAATACCGACCCTCTCCTCTAATTTTGAATAGCGCTCCTTATGAATAATGAACCTCATGAATAATGACCCTTTTCTCAAATTATGAAAAGCCGTCCTTATGAATAACGGACCTTATGAATAGCGACATTGACCTATTAAAAGACATGCACATGCTCACACGTATTATAGGTTGTAATCTATATTGAAATCTCGTTATCGTTATCGTTATCGGACAAAATAATGTGACCACCTTAAAAGCTTGATGTGGTCGTGACACCATCTCCACTCAATATCTATGTTGGAAAAAATTGTACATTTCGGAATTTACCACTGTGCATGTAGTGGGAGAACGGAGGAGGGGGCACGTGGAGCACGTGGAGCACGGCACGTCTATTTGATGGCGAAACGAATGAAAGAAAAAGAGAAAAAGGGAAAAAGGAAGAGAAAACACAATTAGACCCCTTTTCGCATCACCCCCTCCTAACAAGCGGCCTTGTAAATTCGCATTTATTTTTCCGAGTAACACCGACACTGTGTGTATGTGAGGAGCTCCTTCTCTTTTTGTTTATTGCTGTTAACAAATTCTGATCTCTCTCTAGGAAAGGGCCTTCCCCCCCCCCCCGATCCACACCTTGTTGGCGGGAAACAAAAATCGCACTTCTTCCTCGTTTTTCCCTTTCCTTTAGCTCCTCATTCCCTTTTTTCTATCCCTTTCTTCCCTTTCATTTCTTTCTGCTGGGGTGGGTGTGGTGGTGGGGGGGGGGGGGGAGGGGGCAACAGCCTTGTATGCAAAGCCCCCACCCCCCGCTCTGTGCTCCCATTTTTCTTTTCTTCTTCGTCTTCTTTCTTTCCCTTCTTTTCCTTCCTTCTCTCTCTCTCGCTCGCTCTCTCTCTCGCTCGCTCTCTCTCTCATTTGTTGGCGGGGGTGGTTGGGAAGGGGGGGGGGGGGCAATGCACGCTCGGCCCCCTGGACCCGCGCCTGTATTTCAGGCATTTCTTGAGCGTTTTAAAATAAACGCCTTTTAATGTCAGGTAGTGCTTTGAATCGTACCTTAATTAGCCTGTTAACAAAATATTACAAGAACTTTAATGGTGAACATGTATATTTGTTTATATTTTCTCTTCATTTGTAGCCTGATTTCCCAGGCAATACCTACTTTGCATTCATGCATTATAAAGATAAGACGATAGAAGTAAAGCAACATAACATATGTAAAGAAAGAATTATCTGGAGGCCGCCAAGTGATATAGCTACCTTTCCTTTGTAATGCTGTAGATAGAAAGAGAAAACGATAGAAATATGAAAACAAAGAATAACATAATGAGATATAGAAAATAAGATAGAAGGATGAAGAAAAAAAATGAAAGGAAAGATAGAAAGAAAAGAAGGGAAAACAAAGAATTAAAAAATGAAGATAGAAAGAGGAAATGATAGAAGGATAAAAGCAAAGAGTAACATACAGAAAAGTAGAAAGAGAAAAAGAAGACTAAATACACCATATGATCGTCAACGAAACGGAGTTAACTTTTGTCAACTCTGTTTGTTGCTACGGCAGGCAGCCAGTGAAAACGAATTCGTTTAATCAAATTATGAAAATGCAATCATTACTATAAACAAACAGAACTTTGTTATTCCTGGTTCATTTTTCCTAATTGAGGCGTCATATAAAAGGGCAGAGAATAAACTTTCTAGAAAATTGTGATTTTCCTTTAACCCATCTTTATCACATATCAATGCAAGCTCCTTTGGAGGGAGGTGGGGAGGGGGGGGGGGGGGTACGTCACCCTATAGCGTATTATGAATGAGGCTCAATGAAATATTTCCCCGCCATGTTCTTTTTATTCCGCGCAAATCTCAAACCATGTATATTGCAGGCCCCCCAAAATACAGAGAAATGGCAAGGCAATAGTTCTGTATTGTTGCAATACATTATACAGTAACGTAGTCAGACTTGTGAAGCCGGATATGGATATGAATACAAAGTCCAATTTATAGAATGCTCACATACAATCACGCTTGATTGCTCCTTCAGAATATACCAAATATCATCGCTACTAAAGCGTACGGGCTAATTTACACAGTAGTTCAGTGTCACATTACAATAACTATTAAACATTGTGTTTGGAGAGCACGGAAATATCATAATGAGAAAAACGTTGTGGGTGTGAATCACGTTTAACATGGCGCTGTTTTCAGCAGCAGCAAAAGGAGACTTCCTGAAGATACAATCATTAATCGACTCGGAGGACAAGTCAGAGGATTCGGGAGGAATTGATGTAAACTGCTCAGATTCGTCCGGCAAGACGGCCCTCCACATTGCTTCGGAAAACGGACATTTGCAATCGGTTAAATGCCTAACCAATCATGGAGCAAAGGTGAATGTGGTCGATGCTAAACTACAGACATCGGTTCATTTATGCTCAAAGAAAGGCCATCTTCATGTGGTAGAGCTGTTAGTGAACGAAGGAGCAGATATTGACATTGGTGACAAAGATGGGTTTACAGCTCTGCATATAGCATCATTGGAGGGTCGTCTTGATATTGTCAAATACCTCGTTAGTAAAGGGGCAGACCTGGGAAGACTTGCTATTGATTACTGGACACCTCTACTCATTGCTTTAGACGCTGGCCATCTTGACATTGCAGAGTACCTTTTGACAGAAGGAGCCAACATTAACACATGTGGTAAAGATGGATATACAGCTCTACATATTGCTTCAAAAACTGGTAATATTGATGGGGTGAAATATCTAACTAGTCACGGAGCAGAGCTGGATAGGAGCACTAGCGATGGTTGGACCGCACTTAGTTTGGCTTCATTTGGGGGACGCCTGAACATTGTCAAAGTTCTCGTTAACGAAGGGGCACAGCTTGACAAATGTGACGGTACAGACAGGACACCATTGTCTTGTGCTTCTCAAGAAGGCCATCTTGAAGTCGTCGAGTATATCGTGAACAAAGGAGCAGGCATTGAAATTGGTGATAAAGATGGGTTAACAGCTCTTCACAGAGCATCATGGGAGGGTCATCTTGACATTGTAAAATCCCTTGTAAGGAAAGGAGCACAGCTTGACAAATGTGACAAAACCTACAGGACACCCTTGTTTTGTGCTTCTCAAGAAGGTCATCTTGAAGTCGTCGAGTATATCGTGAACAAAGGAGCAGGCATTGAAATTGGTGATAAAGATGGGCTAACGGCTCTTCACATAGCATCATTAGCGGGTCATCTTGATATCGTCGAATATCTTGTTAGGAAAGGAGCACAGCTTGACAAATGTGACAAACATGAAAGGACACCCTTGTCTTATGCTTCTCAAGAAGGCCATCTTGAAGTCGTCGAGTATATCGTGAACAAAGGAGCAGACATTGAATTTGGTGATGAAGATGGGTTAACAACTCTCCACAGAGCATCATTGAAGGGTCATCTTGATATTGTCAAATACCTTACTAGTAAAGGGGCACAGCTTAACAAATGTGACAAATATGACAGGACACCCTTGTCTTATGCTTCTCAAGAAGGCCATCTTGAAGTCGTCGAGTATGTCGTGAACAGTGGAGCATGCATTGATATTGGTGATAAAGATGGGTTTACAAATCTTCACAGAGCATCATTCCAGGGTCATCTTGACATTGTCGAATACCTTGTAAGGAAAGGGGCGCAGCTTGACAAATGTAACAAAACCTACAGGACACCCTTGTGTTGTGCTTCTCAAGAAGGTCATCTTGAAGTCGTCAAGTATATCGTGAACAAAGGCGCAGGCATTGAAATTGGTGATAAAGATGGGTTAACGGCTCTTCACCTAGCATCATTGGCGGGTCATCTTGACATCGTCGAATATCTTGTTAGGAAAGGAGCACAGCTTGACAAATGTGACAAAAACGACAGGACACCCTTGTTTTGGGCTTCTCAAAAAGGCCATCTTGAAGTCGTCGAGTATATCGTGAACAAAGGAGCAGGCATTGATATTGGTGGTGAAGATGGGTTTACAGCTCTTCACAGAGCATCATTGGAGGGTCATCTTGATATTGTCAAATCCCTTGTTAGGAAAGGGGCAGCGCTGGAGAGAATAGCTAATGATTACTGGACACCTCTACTCCTTGCTTTAGACGGTGGCCATCTTGACATTGCAGAGTACCTTTTGACGGAAGGAGCCAATATTAACACTTGTGGTAGAGCTGGATGTACAGCACTACATAATGCATCACAAACTGGTAATATTGATGGGCTGAAATTTCTAACCAGTCAAGGAACAGAGCTGGATAGGAGCACTGACGATGGTTGGACCGCACTTAGTTTGGCTTCATTTGGGGGGACACCTTGACATTGTCAAAGTTCTCGTTAACGAAGGGGTAGAGGTTGACAAAGCACTCAGGAGCGGGATGACACCCTTGTGTCTTGCAACAAAAAGAGGCCATCTTGGTATTGTCGAGGTCTTACTAAACGTAGGAGCAAGTGTTGATAACTGTAATCGAGACGGGTTAACAGCACTCCACATGGCATCGTGCAATGGACACGTTGAAATAGTTCATCATCTTGTTAGGAAAGGGGCCCAGCTTGACAAACGTGACAAAACCGACAAGACACCCTTGTATTGTGCTTCTCAAAAAGGCCATCTTGAAGTCGTCGAGTATATCGTGAACAAAGGAGGAGACATTGATATTGGTGATAAAGATGGGTTAACAGCTCTTCACAAAACATCATTGGAGGGTCATCTTGACATTGTCGAATACCTTGTTAGGAAAGGAGCACAGCTTGACAAATGTGACAAAGCCAACAGGACACCCTTGTGTTGTGCTTCTCAAGAAGGTCATCTTGAAGTCGTCGAGTATATCGTGGACAAAGGAGCAGGCATTGAAAAGGGTGATAAAGATGGGTTGACAGCTCTTCACATTGCATCATTGAAGGGTCATCTTGATATTGTCAAATACCTTACTAGTAAAGGGGCACAGCTTGACAAATGTGACAAAGACGGTGGGACACCCTTGTATTGTGCTTCTCAAGAAGGCCATCTGGAAGTCGTCGAGTATATCGTGAGCAAAGGAGCATGCATCGATATTGGTGATAAAGATGGGTTTACAGCTCTCCACATAGCATCATTCAAGGATCGTCTAGCTATTGTCAAATATCTTGTTAGTAGAGGGGCACAGCTTGACAAATGTGACAAAAACAACAAAACACCCTTGTCTTATGCTTCTCAAGAAGGCCATCTTGAAGTCGTCGAGTATATCGTGAACAAAGGAGCAGACATTGAAATTGGTGATAAAGATGGATTTACAGCTCTTCACATAGCATCATTGGAGGGTCATCTTGACATTGTCAAATACCTCGTTAGTAAAGGGGCAGACCTTGGGAGACTTGCTATTGATTACTGGACACCTCTACTCCTGGCTTTAGATGGTGGCCATCTGGGTATACATGACTATCTTTTAAATAGAGAAGCAAAACAGACCATTAAGCCATTCATTGGGTTTGAAGAGGACCACTATGGCTATCTTCGCAGTACTTTTGGTGGTGATGCTTTCCCTAGCTATATGCCCCAATCCTCGCGACCATACGATCCATATCTTACCAGTCCACGAGACAGCTCTATCTCCTCAAGGAAGAGCATCAAAGAAAAGACAATGATTATAAGTCTCGACGAGTACAGCATCAAGGTTCTACTTTCACCCGAAGATCTGGACAAAGCCACATATATCACAGCAGAAGCATTGCCAAGTATTCCACCTGACTTAAACCTGGAAAAAGACGAAGTTGTCATCTCAGTTGGGCTTAAGCTTTCCCCTCCTGGTCTTCAGTTTAAAACTCCGGTGGAAGTCACGGTCTCACATAGCGCTATTTTCAGCAACCCAGACAAGGCAGAAATTGTGCTCTACACCCGAAGGAATGGTAAGATCTTCCTATTACCGTATATCCCATATTTCCATATCAATCACTTTCCCTTCCGTTCCTTTTATTTCCCTCTCTTCGTCGAATCTTCTTTAATTTGGTTTTAGATTTATATTGAATTGAAGACTTACCGATAAACCCAAGAAGAGCTTATCCTTTAAGTTGCCTTTTTCTTTGTATACAAACTGTTGAGATGTGGTGGTCTCGTGGATACGTCACCTTACTGTGGATCACAAAATTCACGGTTTGCGGCACCAATATCTCTGGCAAAACATAAATCTGCATGTGCACTCTCCACCAAGGTGTTATATGGGTACCCGGCAAAGGTATATACCTCATGGTACGTTCCAACCATCATGTCACATGTATTTACGTACATTACATCGCGTCTGAACTTTGAACACAACGAGATATGCTTAGATCAAGAATATTGTACAGAGCTTGCGTAGTGCTGCACACGACTTGCATATAGCTGCCGCACAAAAATAGCAAAGCCGACAGTGGTGGAAAAAATTAAATCATAAACAGGTGACTTGAATACAGGTGTGCCATAGGCTACATTCTTGAACCCGTCTTATATTATAGATTCTTGAAATTGCCCTTGAGTTGATTCTCGAAGGCCTTTGTGATCTTGTTTGATACGAAAATAATTGTATTGACAGTAACAGTTTCAAATCTGATGTCCGTTATGAAGAACGGACAAACATCACAAAATTAAACACCAATTACTCAATTCTGAATAAGACTGCATCATTACTTTCGATCCGGCAGTCATACAGTTTTGACGTTACAGATCACAACATGTTGTTCTTACATCATGACCGGCTACTTTCAGGATCATCATCATAATCGTAACCATCATCTCCTTAAAATTTCTTTCACAAAATGAGAGAAGAAAAAAAACATTGTGAGTATCAACCTTGTTTGAATAATGTATATGGCGAAGTCGCATAGTTCATACAGCCGCAATTTACCAGATTCTTGTGGAAAGATCGTGGGAACTTATGTGAATGAAAAAAGTGTTATGCATGATCTAACACTTTAAACATGTTTGTTACTAGCCAATCACCAAACAGCATTTGACATTTTATTTGTACGAAATTGCTCACGAATAAACAATGTCCCCTTATTAAAGAAACCTACCTTACCAAAAAAATTACCTTATTTTTGTTTTTATGAAAGTAAATCCCAGAGCGTTGACAGCTTACTGCGTTACAAAGTAACACGGTCCCCTCTGTTTTGTGTGTGTCTTGTCGAAAGGGTCTGATGCATTTTCAAGGATAGTTCCTGGTCCTGACAAAGCTGCTCGGTGTGTAGTCGGAAAGAATCACCTTACTCTGTACATAGACCATTTCTCAGAATGGTGGATTATCTCCTTGATCAGGAGATACTTCATCGGTAAGCGGCTCATCTGTACGCCATACGCTCCCCTCTCAACATCCAGAGACATCATGAACAGCATCTTGCTCATCATTAAAGACGACTTCTGTGGAGCGGTGAAAGAGGTATTTTTATTATGAATTATTAGTTGGTTAAATTTCTGGCGCCTGTTATGGGTAATCTGTTTTTCCTTCTCATTTCTCTAAAGTCAAATCACGTTCGTCATCCTTTGCTGCAAACGTACAATTGCATCAATCGATTTTGTCTGATTGTAACCGATTTTGTCAAAGCATCATTTAAATACATACCTCGTCTGTTATAAGGTCTTGTCTATGCGACACATTTGAATGAAATTATGTTGGAATTGATTACACAAAGACGAATTTAGACCGTACTGTGAGACGAATCCTAATGAAATATGACAAGAATAAATGGACAAGCGTTGATATTGATTGACCTATTGCTAACTTTGATGACACAATGACTAAATAAAATTTGTCATTTGCACTATCACGGACTCCTAAGGTAAAATTTAAGTGTACACAGATGAATTTGAATTAAATAAACATCAAAATGGACAGGAATCCTAAATAAAAGTAAGTCCATACAACTAACACTGTACTTTTGTTTGTTTAGCAAACACTGGAATCCGGACAAAAGTGTTATACCATAGTTATTGAGATAACTTGTGTGTGTCCCCGGTCCCCCTTTGGTTACGATGTCAATACTTGATTGTGTAACATTTTCTGAGTAGAGGGGTCCGTGCACAGTGGGGGGAGGGGGGGGGGTCATAACCAATTAAAAAAAAACAGCTATTATAATTATAACCTGATAACCGTTCAACATCTTGAAATAATAATCAGTTCGAGAATCACAAAAATATTCATCACCCGTTTTTGTGGAGGTGTCGTGGTATAGTCGTTCATTCACTTGACTCTGAATCCAAGGGTTGAGGGTACGAATGCTAGCCCGGTGCTAACGTTCTTTGGCAAGATATTAATCCGCATTTGCCACCCATGTGTATTTGAGTAACTTGTAATTGCTGGAGTATATTGCAGTGCCCTCTCAAAGGACAGCATTAGTGCAATTATTGAAATTATTATCATCATTGTCATTATCATTCTGTCAATATTGTTCATATATGTTCAACCTTTTACAGGATATCATACCAGACTTCAAGGTAGCCTTTCAAAGTGGGCAGTACTGCGTATATTGGGGACACGGACCCCTACTAGTCAGACATCTGGAAAACAAAGACGAAGTTTCGACACTGGTAAGAATCTTAGCATAAATAATATGCGGTGTTCCGCAGGGAACAGAATTAGGCCTGTTGATGTTCCTAGCTCTGGTGAATAATGCCGCACATGATATCGAGCATCATCGGAAATATGTTTACGACCTAAGCCTTCTCGAGATTCGCACAAAATCGGCATCTCCAAAACTACAGGACCATCGTGACGAATTAGAAAATTGGAGTAAAGACAATGACATGAAATTCAATACCACGTAGAGCAATGCCATGTCTGTCAACTTCATGGGACGTACCATCAAAACTCCATGTTTGCGTCTCAAACCACCCCCTGCGTACGCGCCTGCATGGGCCATAATTCATGGTGTCAGTTTTAGATCAGAATGAATCATGTAGTAGTTCCTATAACTTCATAGGTTGTTATTTGATGGTTATCTCTGATTTCCCTAGGAACTTGAAGAATGTGCTTTCTTTGACATGAACACCCACACGATGCCGTTCATTCTTCAGCCACGTGAAAAAACAGTTCCCGGAGTTCTCGTCACTCTCATCTTGAAGCAAAAAATCACGAAGCATATCGCCTTCCAAGTACTATACAACGGTTAGTTCAAGGGCATGATTTCTTTGGGGGACGGGGTGTTGAAAGTGGCCTAAAGACTTCCACTATCAGTGGTGGCAGAGAAAATCGTATTTTTTGCAGTTACAGGATTGGTTATTTGCCTGAGCTTCAGACAAGCTGTGACACATCAGATTTAACCATTACATTTCACAAACATGTTTTCTTTCTTTTCAGGCGTTTTTAATGACTTGTGTGATAAAGACATGAGATTACACGAATTTTTAAAACGCATTTTTATTGATACTGGACATTAATGCTCCCGAAAACAAAATTAAACTTTTTACTAGTTTTGACGATCTTGGTATAATTTTTCATGTGAAAAGATTATACTACTGCTGGTACCAGTGAATTTGACCTAACATCATTTGACCACCCTGTTTATGTATATACATATAAATAATAATCAAGACAATTGGAATAAATATGAAACCGGTCATAGTGAAGGAGAGAACTCTAAGGACTTTTATTTAAATCGTTTTAATCATTATTTCTATATCGCCGTGACGGAGGATTATCAACACGAATTATTTGTTCTATATATACATATATATTATATTATATAGGCTACAAATTATTTTTACGTGCAATCATTTAGTGTAGCAAAAACACCATTGCAAGTGACTCGAATTTTGAAAAGTTATCATTTTAGGCTTATCACTTCTCATCACGTTGATATCATATATTCACAATTTAGATGTGCCCCATGGGAATCCAATTGCCCAATCAAATCCGATGGGATCTGCATCGTCCAAAGGCAAAGCTGAACCAACTGATGTTGGACGAGGAACATCCAAATGTAAGAGTTAAAAATATATATTAATAATATTTTTCCTTTTGGTATGCAGGGCATCGTATCACGAAACCGTCATGGGTACAAATGTAAAACGTGTGTACAAATTAACACGCATTCAATGGGATGTCGACGAGCTTGATATATGAAACAATTTCCTTATTGTAAAGAGACGATTTGAATAAAGTCTAACAAATTAACATTATATGTGTGCAATTGTGACTTGATTCTGATTTGATTTTGATTGATTATTGCATTATCAGCATCTCAGCTTTCCGAAGAGCTGACGAGAAGCGAGCATCATCTTGAAACGATAGTTCCAACATCACCTGAACCTGCAGACACAAAGGGTAAGACTATGTCTTATCAGGAGCGGTTCTGGAGGAATACATGTATAAATATTATGTTATGTTTTGGTTGGCGCGGGGCGATGCAGGGGGTGGGGTCTTCTAGCAATCGTTTTTCGACATGTGCATTTTTTTTATTTATTTATTATTATTATTATTTTTTTTTTTTTTTTTGGGGGGGGGGGGCTCTAGAACAGCTACTGCGGCCTAAATTGGCCTTTGTTTTTAAACTTCCTGTAATGTATTATCAATGTATTTTTATACCGCATAATATTTACTCTTTAAATTGAACAATTTCATCTCTTCGCTACATGTTCAATGATTTTATCTCAAACATGTCAATTAACCAAACTAACACAATATATTTCGACGGTCGACTTGCAATAGATAACGGATCAGTCAGGGTTCTATACAGAACAGGTCGGAGTCTGGTTTAATCATTTTCTAAAAGCTTTTTTTTTTTTGTAATTGCTTAATTTCAGACGGAAGTAGTCATACTGATGTCATTACATGACCTAGGCCGTTGACTCCACCATCGATAGAGTCACCGACCTGTGAACATGTCCACCAAGTCACAAATGATTTGGTAACGGAGACACTAGCAATTGGTAAGGAGCTGAGAGATAAAGTCGTGTTCTGGGCTCTGTAATAACAAAAAAAGTCAATTGTATCTCCCAAAAATTAATCTTATCTCCTCAATCAATCGTTACTTTAAGGTGAGTAGTTACTGACATTTAATTTTACGTTACAGATCGTAATTACGATCGAAATCCTTTGGCAAAATATTAATATAGCCTATATATATATATATATATATACATATATATATATATATATTATGCTACACTCAACCCATGTGTAACACGTGGCTACCTGAAACGGTTGTTGGAACTTAACCGGGGTAAATAATATCTAAAGTCCTGCCGAAGCGCATAATACATATTGTGATATACGCTTATTTCCTTTACATGCTCTTTGTAAATATGAAGGATGTAATATTTTTGTTCATTTTTTTAAAGCTTCGACATCATCGACAGTGCCCGTCCGTTCATTAGAGTCTGTAGCAGAGGGGACAATGGGAGACTTAGCCCCACCACCAATTGTGACAAACATTGTCCAAGAATTCATTCCAGGACTTTTACATTCCAGGACTCTGCGAGAACTATGCGTTTGAGAGAACAAAGTCAGCTGGTCCTCGGAAGGATCAAATGGAAGATGATGACACAGACAGTAGTGATTAGGGAACAGGCTCAATCTGTTCCCTATCAATGATGAGCCTCTGAAAATAACGGAATCCAAGAAAATACTGGGCGTGCACTTAAAATCTGATCTCAAGTGGGACATTAATTATAATTGTGATTAAGTTATGATAAAACATCGATAATTCTCGGTTTCATTTTTTCTCGGACGCACTGTATATTCGCTGCATTAGGATTATTACATTGGTTGCTTTTACAGGAACGAAGTGAGATTCACTCTAGGCATATTCATCGACACCATTAATCTTAATATACTACTAGCTCTAATCTCTCTTATCATGGCATTCGAGTTGAACCTTTTGCATGGTTTAAGGACATCTTAGTAACAGATCCAGCTTGTTCAATGTGGTCTAACGTTATCTATAAGGAATAATATAAGATGTGGTGTTCAATAAGGATTAGTACTAGGGCCAACTCTGTTTTTATCTAAATAAATGATCTACCATCAGTAACTGATTATTTCGATTTTCGGCTCTTTGCCGATGATTCTAACGTAGTTCATACTTTTCCAGCTGACCAGGGTAAGATTAATATGCATGAAGTTTTTTTTACAACACACAGAAAAATTGGTGCATTGCAGGTAATTATCAGTATGTTATATGTCATGTATTTCAGCAATATAATTATGTGCAATATTAACTGTCATGATGATTGGCTGAGCAGGTTCTTTCATTCAATCATATTTTGATATTACATGTACTTTGATCCTTCCTCTCACTCTCTCATCCCTTTTCTCTATTTGAACTTGCTACTTTTTCAAATTTCCTTTTCTCTTCTTCATTTTTAGTCTTTCCTCTCTCTTTCTATTTCACTCCCTCCCCTCTCTCTCAGCTCTCTGTCTGCCTGTCTCTCTGCTTTCTCTCTCTCTCTCTCTCTCTGCCTCTTCCTATTTCTCCCTTCGTCTCTCCTTCCTCCTCTCTGTTTCTCTCTCTCTCTCTCTCTCTCTCACTTTCTGTCTCTCCCTCCTCCTCTCCACCTCTTTCTCTTTCGATGATGTTTTACAGTGCAGCATTCTTTAATTATCTGCTATTGTTACTGTGACCAATAATACCTAAGGACTTCCATTTTTTCATGTGCAATATGTTTATACATCATGTCACACTTGTGATTAGCACACTGCCAAAACTCCAATCTTAATACTTGTTGATACTTTTTGATACTCATTATACCTTCTGAATGGAATTTGTATTGCATTTTATCGCAGTTTTCCTATGTTGCAGTTAATTGAATTCACGTACCTGGATACATTGTATTTGTTTTGATTTATAAACATTTATTCATTTTTATATATTTGTTCTCATTTGTTATGTTTTCTTTATATATATATATATATATATATGTTTTTGTTAATGCAATGCAATGTTTTTTTTATATGATTGTATGTTTGATGTAAACTTGTATTTTTAGTCTTTGGACGTTTTTGACAAGTCTTGAATAAAACCTCATTTGAATTGAATTGAATTGAATATTGCTAACAACTAATTCAATGAAAACCTATTTCATGTTGATAAGTAGGAGTAAACAAAAAAAGGTATTAAATGGTAAACTGGAAACAGCTGGAGAGGAAGTCAAAAAGGTTGTCATGGAATAGTCATATTCGTTATGTAAATCAGTATGTTAGGAAGGAAGATAGAGTGTTTTTTGTTTAGATTGTGACATTTTGTTCCTAGGCATACTTGACATTATCATATGAAACGTGGATAAAAAAACACACATAACCTGCGGAATATAGGTGTGGGAACGCAATAATACGGTAAGCCTATTAAGAAGCATGTGGTTTTCACAGAAAATTGCAGTTCGTGTTTTTGTTTGCATTTAGAGATGGGAGAACTCCTACAGCTCCAATACTTAAAATATTGCGAATCCTAACTTTGTATAATTAGAATGATTTATCAATCTCTACCTTCATGTCTGATCTGTTTAAGAAATTTTTGCCTCAAATTTTGATAGATTATTTTACCATTCTAGAGTATAGCTACTCCACAAGGCAAACTGAAGGTGGACAATTACGTCTCCCAAAATGTAGAACGACACAAGGTCGATTTGAATTGTCTTTTGAATTTTGTAATAGATTATCTATTAATGTCACAGTCTGTAACCACACATTTGTTGAACAAATCATGAATTAAAAATCCATGCAAATAGTCTGTATATGTACAAAAATGATATTTCATATTATAAGTTTGTATCTTGTAAGACATTGTTAAACTGTAGTCTATTTTATAATATCGATTGTAATGGTAAATTCTTTTTTGTTCCTTCTAAAGGTTACTTGTACAAGATACATTATTTAGCTGTAAGGCGCTAGGATCGACTAGCACATATGCTATTTTCTGGCCCCTTTTATCAACCAATACTTTGTCTTCTTGTACTTGTAAATATGGTTGTATGAAATGCATGGCTATTATTTGCGGTTGGTAAAATATAGTTGATGTGTTTTTATGTTACATATTGTATATCTTGTTTTCTTAAAGGGTTGTCCTCTTACAAGGTTTGTTTCCTTTTTGGCCACTGCCATCCTCACTTTTTATAATTCATCTCATGTATGAACCATAATGCATGGTCCTACAGAGGAATTTTTCCTGTGGGGGCCGGGGAAAAATGCAATGAATTTTTGACAATTTATTGCATTTTCTTCGTTTTGGGGGATTTGTGGGAGCGGCCGCGTACCCTAGCAAACACTGCCTACAGTCATGATTCAGGGGCTAAGCAATGGCCTCGTTACTGTGAGGCCTCAGGATAAAAATCGTGTCGATCAGGTTTATATTAGTGCCCTTTTGTGAGGCATTAATCCTCATTACTGTCAATTATGACTTAAGGACGTAGGTCCCTTAGCTTATTAGCATAGTAGCACACATATGATTTAGTAGTCACGCAAAACAAACACTCGCAAATTAATATTCAATAAAATCTGAGAATGTATGCCATTATCTAGATCTATTAGAAATAAATATTTTTTTTAAATCCTTCCCTCAACTGGGGTAAAAATAATTATTCCACCATTATGACCAACAGTGTATATGTATTTTTATCTGTTGATCTCGTGAGGAGCAATAAATGAAATTGAACAAAATAAACAAATCTAACAAAAAATCTATACATCGACAGGATTGCAACTATAATAGTGATGTACATGTATATGGAAATAAATTAACATCAACTCAAATCAGTCAAATAAAATGAATTTAACATTTGAAAGTATCCGGAAGGAGTTACCTTTGACAAAAATTGCTACTCCTTACCCAGTATTATGAATAGCGACCCTCATTTCGAATTATAAATAGCAACCCTCTATTCCTATTATGAATAGCGACCTTCATTTTGCATTAAGAATAGCGACCATCATTTCGTATCATGAATTGCAACCCTTAACTCTCTATTATGAATAGTATAGCGACCCTCATTTCTTATTATGAATAGCGATTCCCTTCTCGTTTTCTGAATAGCGACCCTCATTTCGTATTATGAATAGCGACCCTCTACTCCTTTTATGAATAGCGACCCTCATTTCGTATTATGAATAGCGACCCTCTCCTCCTATTATGAATAGCGAACATCTAATCTTATTATGAATAGCGACCCTCTGCTAATATTATGAATAGCGACCCTCATTTCGTATTAAGAATAGCGACCCTCTGCTCATATTATGAATAGCGACCCTCATTTCGTATTACGAATAGCGACCCTCTACTCGTATTATGAATAGTGACCCTCATTTCGTATTATGAATAATGACTCTTATGAATAATGGGGAAGTGTGAAGACCTAGAGCGTCACAAGAACAACTCCAAGGCAGCATTTGCAATTGTGAAAGAAATCACAAAGAAAATAATCCCAAGATTTGATGTAATTAATAATGAAAATGGCAAAACACTGACGGAGAATGAAGACATCAAGGAAAGATGGGTGCAGTATAGTACCAAGCTGTTTGCTGCACAGGAACAAGTTGACACTCAGTGGGAGGAAAGTGATGAAATGGAGCCCCCTCCATTAAGATCAGAAGTGGAGCTTGCAATGAAACAACTGAAAGATGGCAAGTCCCCTGGCTTTGACAACTTGACTTCCGAGATGTGGAAGGCTACAGGTGAAGAATGTACTGACCTGATGTGACGTCTTTGTTGAAATATCTGGAATAGTAGGGATTGGTGTAGAGCTATTTTTATACCATTGCCAAAGAAGGGAGATCTGAAAGAATGTGCAAATCACCAAACGATCAGCTTGATTTGTCATGCAAGCAAAATAGTTCTGAAGGTGATTAGCAGAAGAATGAAAATCAAACTGCAAGTCGAGATCTCAGATGATCAAGCAGGGTTCCGTGAAGGTAGAGAGACAAGAGAACAGATTGTATACATTCGAAACATAATAGAGAAATGCAGAGAACACAAACATCCCCTCTATTTGTGCTTTATAGATTATAGCAAAGCATTTGACTGTGTGGGCCACTCTCAATTGTGGAATACAATGGCAAAGATGGGGCTCGCAAGTCACATCATCGAACTGATCAAAAACCTCTATCATGACCAAGAAGCAACAGTGAGAACTAGTAAAGGCAATACTGAGTGGTTTGGAATTGGCAGGGGAGTACGTCAAGGCTACATACGGTCTCCTAACCTTTCTAAATGCTCTGGAAGGATTCAAGGGGGAGTTAAGTTTGGAGGTAAAAAGATCACGAACCTAATGTATGCTGATGACACCACTCTCGTTTGCAGCAGCAGAGAAGATCTGATTGATTTGTTGAATCGCATCAAACAGGCAGATGTAGAGAAAGACCTTCTTCTAAACACCCAAAAGACAAAAATAATGGTTGTTGATAGAGATAATAATAACACTGACTTCAACGTAGCTGGAAATAAGATTGAAGTAGTAAATCGGTTTGAGTACTTGGGTTCAGTTATCACTAACAAAGGAGAGAGCACCACAGAGATATTAGAAGAAGGATGGCAAAGGCGAGATCAACATTACAGAATGTGTCTCATATCTGGAAGAACCGACGCCTATCTCTCAGTCTGAAGGTTCGTCTGCTTCAAGCAACTTCTTTCTCTATTGCTACTTCGGAAGTGAGTCCTGAGACTTGACAAAGAATGACAGAAAGACAGTTGATGCCTTTGAAATGTGGTGCTACAGGAGGCTGTTGCAGGTGTCATGGAAAGATAAAAAAGACAAATGTGTGGGTCCTGGAAAAGATTGGAACAGACTTGACCATCAGAAGGGGAATCATGGAAAGAAAACTAAAATATTTTGGGCACATTGTTAGGAGATCTGAAGGTGCTGAGGAGCAAATACTGCAAGGAGCAGTCGAAGGAAAACGGGGTAGAGGTCGTCCACCAATATCTTGGACTGATGATATCAAGAAAGTGTCTGGAAAAGGAATGAAAGGTGCAACACAAATGGTAGGTGAAAGAGTTGCATGGCGTGCTCTCGTGAAGACCACAGCAGCGCTTTACAGCGCCATCTGAAATTGATGATGATGATAATAATAATAATAATAATAGTGAACATTTATAATGAATAATGAACCTTATGAATAGCGACCCTCATTTCATATTATGAATAGCGACCATCTACTCCTATTATGAATAGCGACCCTCATTTCGTATTATGAATAGCGACCCTCTACTACTACTATTATGAATAGCGACCCTCATTTCGAATTATGAAAAGCGACCCTCTACTCGTATTATGAATAGCGACCCACATTTTGTGTTATGAATAGCGAACCTATACTCGTTTAAGGAGTAGTGACCCTAAATTTCGTATTATGAATGACCCTGATGAATATTGAACCTGATGAATAGCGACCCTCATTTCGCATTATTAATAGCGAGCCTCATTTCGTGTTATGAATAGCGGCCCTCTAATCCTATTATGAATAGTGACCCTCATGTCGTATTATGAATAGTGACCCTCATTTCGTATTATGAATAGCGACCCTCATTCCGCATTATGAATAGCAAGCCTCATTTCGTGTTATGAATAGCGGCCCTCTAAACCTATTATGAATAGTGACACTCATGTCGTATTATGAATAGCGATCCTCTGCTCTCACAATTGGACCCCTTTTCGCATCACCCCCTTCCTAACAAGCGGCCTTGTACATTCGCATTTAATTTTCCGAGTAAGACCGGTGCCCCCCCCCCCCCCGCATGGTGCCAGTGCCCCCTCGATTTCCGTAATTTAGCTACGCCACTGCGTGTATATGAGGAGCTTCTTCTCTTTTTGTGTTTTGTTGTCAACGAATTCTGATCTCTCTCTAGGAAAGGGCCTCCCCCCCCCCCCCGATCCACACCTTGTTGGTGGGGAAAAAAATATCGCAATTCTTCCTCGTTTTTGCCTTCCCTTTAGCTCCTCATTCCCTTTTTTCTTTACCTTTCCTGCCTTCTCTCTTTTTGTTGTTGCTGGGGTGGGTGTGGTGGGGGGGGGGGGGGTAACAGCCTTGTATGCAAAGCCCTCCTTCCGATCTCCGTGTTCCCACTTTTCTTTTCTTCTTCGTCTTCATTCTTTCCCTTCTTTCCCTTCCTTCTGTCTCACTCGCTCTCTCATTTTTTGGCGGGGGAGGTGGGGGGGGGGGGGGGGGGCAATGCACGCTCGGCCCCCTGGACCCGCACCTGTATTTCAGACATTGCTTGAGCGTTTTAAAATAAACGCCTTTTAATGTTAGGTAGTGCTTTGAATCGTACCTTAATTAGCCTGTTAAAAAAATATTACAAGAACTTTAATGGTGAACATGTATATTTGTTTATAGTTTCTCTTCATTTGTAGCCTGATTTCCCAGGCAATACCTACTTTGCATTCATGCATTATAAAGATAAGACGATAGAAGTAAAGCAACATAACATATGTAAAGAAAGAATTATCTGGAGGCCGCCAAATGATATAGCTACCTTTCCTTGTAATGCTGTAGATAGACGAAACGATAGAAATATGAAAACAAAGAATAACATAATGACATATAGAAAATAAGATAGAAGGATGAAGAAAAAAAATGAAAGGAAAGATAGAAAGAACAGAAAATAGAAGGGAAAACAAAGAATTAAAAAATGAAGATAGAAAGAGGAAATGATAGAAGGATAAAAGCAAAGAGTAACATACGGAAAAGTAGAAAGAGAATAAGAAGACTAAATACACCATATGATCGTCAACGAAACGGAGTTAACTTTTGTCAACTCTGTTTGTTGCTACGGCAGGCAGCCAGTGAAAACGATTCCGTTTAATCAAATTATGAAAATGTAAGCATTACTATAAACAAACAGAACTTTGTTATTCCTGGTTCATTTTTCCTAATTGAGGCGTCATATAAAAGGGCAGAAAATAAACTTTCTAGAAAATTGTGATTTTCCGTTTACCCATCTTTATCACATATCAATGCAAGCTCCTTTGGAGGGAGGTGGGGAGGGGGGGGGGGTTACGTCACCCTATAGCGTATTATGAATGAGGCTCAATGAAATATTTCCTCGCCATGTTCTTTTTATTCCGTGCAAATCTCAAACCATGTATATTGCAGGCCACCAAAAAATACAAAGAAATGGCAAGGCAATAGTTCTGTATTGTTGCAATACATTATACAGTAACGTAGTCAGACTTGTGATGCCGAATATGGATATGAATGCAAAGTCCAATTTATAGAATGCTTTCATATAATCACGCTTGATTGCACCTTCAGAATATACCAAATATCATCGCTACTAAAAGGTACGGGCTAATTCATACAGTAGTTCAATGTCACATTACAATAAGTAACATGGTGTTTGGAGAGCACGGTAATATCATAATGAGAAAAACGTTGTGGGTGTGAATTACGTTTAACATGGCGCTGTTTTCAGCAGCAGCACAAGGAGACTTCCTGAAGTTACAATCATTAGTCGACTTGAAGGACAAGTCAGAGGATTCGGGAGGAGTTGATGTAAACTGCTCGGATGCGTCCGGCAAGACGCCCCTCCACATTGCTTCGGAAAATGGACATTTGCAAACGGTTAAATGCCTTACCAATCATGGAGCAAAGGTGAATGTGGTCGATGCTAACCTACAGACATCGGTTCACTTATGCTCAAAGAAAGGCCATCGTCATGTGGTAGAGCTGTTAGTGAACGAAGGAGCAGATATTGATATTGGTGACAAAGATGGGTTTACAGCTCTGCACATAGCATCATTGGAGGGTCATCTTGACATTGTCGAATACCTTGTTAGGAAAGGGGCACAGCTTGACAAATGTGACAAAACCGACAGGACACCCTTGTCTTGTGCTTCTGAAAAAGGCCATCTTGAAGTCGTCGAGTATATCATGAACAGAGGAGCACGCATTGATATTGGTGATAAAGATGGGTTAACGGCTCTTCACAGAGCATCATTGCAGGGTCATCTTGACATTGTCGAATACCTTGTTAGTAAAGGGGCAGACCTGGGAAGACTTGCTATTGATTACTGGACACCTCTACTCATTGCTTTAGATGGTGGCCACCTTGACATTGCAGAGTACCTTTTGACAGAAGGAGCCAACATTAACACATGTGGTAAAGGTGGATATACAGCTCTACATATTGCTTCAAAAACTGGTAATATTGATGGAGTGAAATATCTAACCAGTCACGGAGCAGAGCTGGATAGGAGCACTGGCGATGGTTGGACCGCACTTAGTTTGGCTTCATTTGGGGGACGCCTTGACATTGTCAAAGTTCTCGTTAACGAAGGGGCACAGCTTGACAAATGTGACGGTACCGACAGGACACCCTTGTCTTGTGCTTCTCAAGAAGGCCGTCTTGAAGTCGTCGAGTATATCGCGAACAAAGGAGCAGGCATTGATATGGGTGATAAAGATGGGTTAACGGCTCTTCACATTGCATCATTCCAGGGGCATCTGGCCATTGTCAAATCCCTTGTAAGGAAAGGGGCACAGCTTGACAAATGTAACAAAACCGACAGGACACCCTTGTTTTGTGCTTCTCAAGAAGGTCATCTTGAAGTCGTCGAGTATATCGTGAACAAAGGAGCATGTATTGAAATTGGTGATAAAGATGGGTTAACGGCTCTTCACATAGCATCATTGGCGGGTCATCTTGACATCGTCGAATATCTTGTTAGGAAAGGAGCACAGCTTGACAAAGGTGACAAAAATGACAGGACACCCTTGTCTTATGCTTCTCAAGAAGGCCATCTTGAAGTCGTCGAGTTTATCGTGAACAAAGGAGCAGACATTGAATTTGGTGATGAAGATGGGTTTACAGCTCTCCACAGAGCATCATGGGAGGGTCATCTTGATATTGTCAAATACCTTACTTGTAAAGGGGCACAGCTTGACAAATGTGACAAAAATGACCGGACACCCTTGCCTTATGCTTCTCAAGAAGTCCATCTTGAAGTCGTCGAGTATATCGTGAACAGAGGAGCACGCATTGATATTGGTGATAAAGATGGGTTAACGGCTCTTCACAGAGCATCATTGCAGGGTCATCTTGACATTGTCGAATACCTTGTTAGGAAAGGGGCACAGCTTGACAAATGTGACAAAACCGACAGGACACCCTTGTCTTGTGCTTCTCAAAAGGGCCATCTTGAAGTCGTCGAGTATATTATGGACAAAGGCGCAGACATTGAATTTGGTGATAAAGATGGATTTACAGCTCTCCACAGAGCATCATGGAAGGGTCATCTTGATATTGTCAAATACCTTACTAGTAAAGGGGCACAGCTCGACAAATGTGACAAAAATGACAGGACACCCTTGCTTCATGCTTCTCAAGAAGGCCATCTTGAAGTCGTCGAGTATATCGTGAACAAAGAAGCACGCATTGATATTGGTGATAAAGATGGGTTAACGGCTCTTCACAAAGCATCATTGGAGGGTCATCTTGACATTGTCGAATACCTTGTTAGGAAAGGGGCACAGCTTGACAAATGTGACAAAACCGACAGGACACCCTTGTCTTGTGCTTCTGAAAAGGGCCATCTTGAAGTCGTCGAGTATATCGTGAACAAAGGAGCAGGCATTAATATTAGTGATGAAGATGAGTTAACAGCTCTTCACATTGCATCATTGGAGGGCCATCTTGATATTGTCAAATCCCTTGTTAGAAAAGGGGCAGAGTTGGAGAGACTATCTAACGATTACTGGACACCTCTACTCCTGGCTTTAGACGGTGGCCATTTTGACATTGCACAGTACCTTTTGACAGAAGGAGCCAACATTAACACGTGTGGTAAAGGTGGATATACAGCATTACATTCTGCATCACAAACTGGTACTATTGATGGGGTAACATTACTAACCAGTCAAGGAGCAGAGCTGGATAGGAGCACTGGCGATGGTTGGACCGCACTTAGTTTGGCTTCATTTGGGGGACACCTTGACATTGTCAAAGTTCTCGTTAACGAAGGGGTAGAGGTTGACAAAGCACTCAGGAGCGGGATGACATCCTTGTGTATTGAAACAGAAAGAGGCCACCTGGGTATTGCCGAGGTCTTACTGAACGTAGGAGCAAATATTGATAACTGTAATCGAGACGGGTTAACAGCACTTCACATTGCATCGTCCAATGGACACGTTGAAATAGTTCATCATCTTGTTAGGAAAGGGGCTCAGCTTGACAAATGTGACAAAACCGAAAAGACAGCCCTGTATTGTGCTTCTCAAAAGGGCCATCTTGAAGTCGTCGAGTATATCGTGAACAAAGGAGCAGACATTGAAATTGGGGATAAAGATGGGTTAACAGCTCTCCACATTGCATCGTTCCAGGGGCATCTTGCCATTGTCAAATCCCTTGTAAGGAAAGGGGCACAGCTTGACAAATGTAACAAAACCGACAGGACACCCTTGTTTTGTGCTTCTCAAGAAGGTCATCTTGAAGTCGTCGAGTATATCGTGAACAAAGGAGCATGTATTGAAATTGGTGATAAAGATGGGTTAACGGCTCTTCACATAGCATCATTGGCGGGTCATCTTGACATCGTCGAATATCTTGTTAGGAAAGGAGCACAGCTTGACAAAGGTGACAAAAATGACAGGACACCCTTGTCTTATGCTTCTCAAGAAGGCCATCTTGAAGTCGTCGAGTTTATCGTGAACAAAGGAGCAGACATTGAATTTGGTGATGAAGATGGGTTTACAGCTCTCCACAGAGCATCATGGGAGGGTCATCTTGATATTGTCAAATACCTTACTTGTAAAGGGGCACAGCTTGACAAATGTGACAAAAATGACCGGACACCCTTGCCTTATGCTTCTCAAGAAGTCCATCTTGAAGTCGTCGAGTATATCGTGAACAGAGGAGCACGCATTGATATTGGTGATAAAGATGGGTTAACGGCTCTTCACAGAGCATCATTGCAGGGTCATCTTGACATTGTCGAATACCTTGTTAGGAAAGGGGCACAGCTTGACAAATGTGACAAAACCGACAGGACACCCTTGTCTTGTGCTTCTCAAAAGGGCCATCTTGAAGTCGTCGAGTATATTATGGACAAAGGCGCAGACATTGAATTTGGTGATAAAGATGGATTTACAGCTCTCCACAGAGCATCATGGAAGGGTCATCTTGATATTGTCAAATACCTTACTAGTAAAGGGGCACAGCTCGACAAATGTGACAAAAATGACAGGACACCCTTGCTTCATGCTTCTCAAGAAGGCCATCTTGAAGTCGTCGAGTATATCGTGAACAAAGAAGCACGCATTGATATTGGTGATAAAGATGGGTTAACGGCTCTTCACAAAGCATCATTGGAGGGTCATCTTGACATTGTCGAATACCTTGTTAGGAAAGGGGCACAGCTTGACAAATGTGACAAAACCGACAGGACACCCTTGTCTTGTGCTTCTGAAAAGGGCCATCTTGAAGTCGTCGAGTATATCGTGAACAAAGGAGCAGGCATTAATATTAGTGATGAAGATGAGTTAACAGCTCTTCACATTGCATCATTGGAGGGCCATCTTGATATTGTCAAATCCCTTGTTAGAAAAGGGGCAGAGTTGGAGAGACTATCTAACGATTACTGGACACCTCTACTCCTGGCTTTAGACGGTGGCCATTTTGACATTGCACAGTACCTTTTGACAGAAGGAGCCAACATTAACACGTGTGGTAAAGGTGGATATACAGCATTACATTCTGCATCACAAACTGGTACTATTGATGGGGTAACATTACTAACCAGTCAAGGAGCAGAGCTGGATAGGAGCACTGGCGATGGTTGGACCGCACTTAGTTTGGCTTCATTTGGGGGACACCTTGACATTGTCAAAGTTCTCGTTAACGAAGGGGTAGAGGTTGACAAAGCACTCAGGAGCGGGATGACATCCTTGTGTATTGCAACAGAAAGAGGCCACCTGGGTATTGCCGAGGTCTTACTGAACGTAGGAGCAAATATTGATAACTGTAATCGAGACGGGTTAACAGCACTTCACATTGCATCGTCCAATGGACACGTTGAAATAGTTCATCATCTTGTTAGGAAAGGGGCTCAGCTTGACAAATGTGACAAAACCGAAAAGACAGCCCTGTATTGTGCTTCTCAAAAGGGCCATCTTGAAGTCGTCGAGTATATCGTGAACAAAGGAGCAGACATTGAAATTGGGGATAAAGATGGGTTAACAGCTCTCCACATTGCATCGTTCCAGGGGCATCTTGCCATTGTCAAATCCCTTGTAAGGAAAGGGGCACAGCTTGACAAATGTGACAAAACCGAAAAGACACCCCTGTATTGTGCTTCTCAAAAGGGCCATCTTGAAGTCGTCGAGTATATCGTGAACAAAGGAGCAGACATTGAAATTGGGGATGAAGATGGGTTTACAGCTCTCCACATTGCATCGTTCAGGGGTCATCTTGATATTGTCAAATACCTTGCTAGTAAAGGGGCACAGCTTGACAAATGTGACAAAAGAGTCAGGACACCCTTGTCTTATGCTTCTCAAGAAGGCCATCTTGAAGTCGTCGAGTATATTTTGAACAAAGGAGCAGACATTGAAATTGGTGATAAAGATGGGTATACAGCTCTTCACATAGCATCATTCGTGGATCGTCTAGATATTGTCAAATTACTTGTTAGTAAAGGGGCACAGCTTGACAAATGTGACAAAAACGACAGGACACCCTTGTCTTATGCTTCTCAAGAAGGCCATCTTGAAGTCGTCGAGTTTATCGTTAACAAAGGAGCAGACATTGAAATTGGTGATGAAGATGGGTTTACAGCTCTTCACAGAGCATCATGGGAGGGTCATCTCGATATTGTCAAATACCTCGTTAGTAAAGGGGCAGACCTGGGGAGACTTGCCGTTGATTACTGGACACCTTCACACCTTGCTCTTAATCGTGGCCATCTAGGTATACATGACTATCTTTTAAATAGAGAAGCAAAACAGATCATTAAGCCATTCATTGGGTTTGAAGAGGACCACTATGACTATCTTCGCAGTACTTTTGGTGGTGATGCTTTCCCTAGCTATATGCCCCAATCCTCGCGACCATACGATCCATATCTTACCAGTCCTCGAGACAGCTATATCTCTTCAAGGAAGAGCATCAAAGAAAAGACAATGATTATAAGTCTCGACGAGTACAGCATCAAGGTTCTACTTTCACCCGAAGATCTGGACAAAGCCACATATATCACAGCAGAAGCATTGCCAAGTATTCCACCTGACTTAAACCTGGAAAAAGACGAAGTTGTCATCTCAGTTGGGCTTAAGCTTTCCCCTCCTGGTCTTCAGTTTAAAAATCCGGTGGAAGTCACGGTCTCACATAGCGCTATTTTCAGCAACCCAGACAAGGCAGAAATTGTGCTCTACACCCGAAGGAATGGTAAGATCCTCCTATTACCATATATCCCATATTTCCATATCAATCACTTTCCCTTCCGTTCCCTTTATTTCCCTCTCTTCGTCGAATCTTCTTTAATTTGGTTTTAGATTTATATTGAATTGAAGACTTACCGATAAACCCAAGAAGAGCTTATCCTTTAAGTTGCCTTTTTCTTTGTATACAAACTGTTGAGATGTGGTGGTCTCGTGGATACGTCACCTTACTGTGGATCACAAAATTCACGGTTTGCGGCACCAATATCTCTGGCAAAACATAAATCTGCATGTGCACTCTCCACCAAGGTGTTATATGGGTACCCGGCAAAGGTATATACCTCATGGTACGTTCCAACCATCATGCCACATGTATTTACGTACATTACATCGCGTCTGAACTTTGAACACAACGAGATATGCTTAGATCAAGACTATTGCACCGAGCTTGTGTAGTGCTACAGACGACTTGCATATAGCTGCCGCAAAAAATAGCACAGCCAGGCGTGGTGGAAAAAATTAAATCATAAACACGTGACTTGAATACAGGTGTGCCATAGGCTACATTCTTCAACCCGTCTTATATTATAGATTCTTGAAATTGCCCTTGAGTTGATTCTCGAAGGCCTTTGTGATCTTGTTTGATAAGAAAATAATTGTATTGACAGTAACAGTTTCAAATCTGATGTCCGTTATGAAAAACGGACAAAAATCACAAAGTTAAACACCAATTACTCAATTCTGCTTAAGACTGCATCATCACTTTCGAACCGGCAGTCATACAGTTTTGACGTTACAGATCACAACATTTTGTTCTTACATCATGACCGGCTACTTTCAGGATCATCATCATAATCGTAACCATCATCTCCTTAAAATTTCTTTCACAAAATGAGAGAAGAAAAAAAAATTCAGTATCAACCTTTTTTTATTTTATTAACCTTTATTAACTTCATTATCAACATGATTTAATAATAATCTTTTCAAATGGACCATATGATGAAATCAACAACTCGGGCTGGCTAGGGTTAGGAAGCTAAGGAGAAACTTATTTGAATCTGGACCTGGATCACTGTGGCTCAACACTCAGAGTCCTAATGCCACTACTGTAATACTGGATTAAAACCAAGCATAGACATTTACCATGGTATCCAATGAGCATGGCATAATTCACAATTGCCCATTAGGTTTATAGAGGTCTATAACATAAACACTGGGGGCATTGTGTTATCCGGGGGGGGGGGGTAGGCATAGAAGGGTTCTGCCCCCTTAAAATCTACAATTGGTCAACTTCCACAGTGTAAATCCACGATGATCTTTTTAAACCAATTATTTGCCGGGTAGCTGTTGTTTAGTGTCAGATCTACATGTAGATTCATACTAGCTAGGCTCACGAAATGCAGTCACTTCTTCGTAATTATCCAGTCCGCTAGTATCTGCGAAATAAACTTTATAATCCGCTTGGCAAGATGCAATCCGCTTTAAGTATCAATGACAACTTTGCGCACAGCGCAGTCTCTGTAACAGGTCCACATCTTCCACTGATTAATGGCGGTAATAAAGCTATGAACTGAGCTTTAAAAGTCCGAGAGGTATCGCAATAAAATGATCTCTGGTAAACTTGTTATTGTTTTTAGTAATATTACCGTCGACTAATTATATTAGAGTGTATTCAATCGGTTAATATTCTTTGGTTAAACAAAAGAAATAAGGATCGGATAGGGGAAAATTTGATGTGAGAGTGCAAAAAGCCCGTGACTGCCACGACGAACCCATCACAATTATGACAGAGATCTTCACACAAAATACATCTTTTCTTACTATTCTTGGTATCATATTATGGCCTCAATTCGACATTAATGTTCATCTGAGAATTTTCTACTTCACTGAGTATTACTTGATAAACTTATATTAGAATAAAAAATCACTTAACAGCAAATGTTTCGTCTTTGTGTTTGAATAACGTATAAGTCGCATAGTTCATAGAGCCGCCATTTTCCAGATTCTTATGGAAAGATCGTGGGGAATTGTGGGAATTAAAAGAGTGTTATGCATGATCTAATACTTTAAACAATTTGTTAATAGCCAATCATCAAACGGTAAGTGACATTTTTGTTTGTACGAAATTGCTCACGAATAAACAATGACCCCTTTAAACCTACTTGCACTTGCTACTCTCCACCCAGGTGTTAAATGGTACCCGGTACACTGTAAAAAAATAATAGCCGAAATAACTCAATAAAATTGAGGAAAAGAATTGCCTTATTTTTATTAAGTAAATATTACCTACGGCATCTTAAGTAGAATTTACTTATTTTGCTGAATAAATTTTTACTCAGTTAAATCGAGTTACATTAACGTAAATAATTTAAGTATTGTAATCATTTTAGATAATAAAAAAAAAAGCTATGATAGGATTACATATTGCACGATTTGGTACCCATCTATTCTAACAAGTAACATCCACTAATCATTCACTACTTCTATTTAAGATTTAACCGTATATATATATCTACCACCATCACAAACTATTACATACGCTTCAATTCGACACATATTGAAAGGCTCCAAATTTTATATATACTTGATCGTAGCATCTTAAAAGGAAAATTGGTTGACAATTTCCTGAAATATCAAGTTTTGATTTGTTTTGAACTGGGTAACAATTAAAAATTGTCTTGTCTTTGCTTAGCCATGTTAAATGAATTAGTAAATGTTTTAAAGTCCTTAAATTTTCATTCAACCACAAAAAAGAATTGTTTTATTTAAAAAAGAGTTTAATTTGGTCTTAATGAATATTCATAAATTATGTAAATATTTCTATTACGCACTGCATCGGTCCTTACTTTAAAAAGATAAGAATAATCAACATAAATTGTTTGAGTAATACGTATAATTTCTGATTTTGAGTTAAAATTACTAAATTAATACAAGCTGAAATTACTTTAAGTTCTTATGTCTTTGATTTTACTTAAATATTCCACGTATGTTCTACTAAATTGAAAGTTTGAGTTAGCAAGACTTAAATTAGTGCGTAAGTGGCAAAACTAATGTTTTCAAGTAAATTCTACATGGAAAAAATACGTAAAAATTACCAATGAACAAATTCTTTTTTACAGTGTAGGATGCGACCGTCATTGTTGGTCAAACAGCTTGTGAGCGTCACGTAACGCCCGGCTGGAATGCTCCCTAGGGAGTGGAGATTGTGCACACAGTGTGTGCGGGCAAGCACTGAATCCAATGACCGGGGTAATAGTATATTTGAAAAGCGCTTAGAGACATTTGTATTAAGCGCTATATAAAAATTAAATATTATTATTATTATTATTACTTTACAAAAAAATGTTGTTTTTTTTTTACAGTAAATCCCAGAGCATTGACAGCTCACTGCGTTACAAAACTAACACGGTCCCCTCTGTTTTGTGTGTGTTTTGTCGAAAGGGTCTGATGAATTTTCAAGGATAGTTCCTGGTCCTGACAAAGCTGCTCGGTGTGTAGTCGGAAAGAATCACCTTACCCTGTACATAGACCATTTCTCAGAATGGTGGATTATCTCCTTGATCAGGAGATACCTCATCGGCCCGTTCATCGGTAAGCGGCTCATCTGTACGCCATACGCTCCCCTCTCAACATCCAGAGACATCATGAACAGCATCTTGCTCATCATTAAAGACGACTTCTGTGGAGCGGTGAAAGAGGTATTTTTATTATGAATTATTAGTTGGTTAAATTTCTGGCGCCTGTTATGGGTAATCTGTTTTTCCTTCTCATTTCTCTAAAGTAAAATCACGTTCGTCATCCTTTGCTGCAAACGTACAATTGCATCAATCGATTTTGTCTGATTGTAACCGATTTTGTCAAAGCATCATTTAAATACATACCTCGTCTGTTATGAGGTCTTGTCTATGCGACACATTTGAATGAAATTATGTTGGAATTGATTACACAAAGACGAATTTAGACCGTACTGTGAGACGAATCCTAATGAAATATGACAAGAATAAATGGACAAGCGTTGATATTGATTGACCTATTGCTAACTTTGATGACACAATGACTAAATAAAATTTGTCATTTGCACTATCACGGACTCCTAAGGTAAACTTTAAGTGTACACAGATGAATTTGAATTAAATAAACATCAAAATGGACAGGAATCCTAAATAAAAGTAAGTCCATACAACTAACACTGTACTTTTGTTTGTTTAGCAAACACTGGAATCCGGACAAAAGTGTTATACCATAGTTATTGAGATAACTTGTGTGTGTCCCCGGTCCCCCTTTGGTTACGATGTCAATACTTGATTGTGTAACATTTTCTGAGTAGAGGGGTCCGTGCACAGTGGGGGGAGGGGGGGGGTCATAACCAATTAAAAAAAAACAGCTATTATAATTATAACCTGATAACCGTTCAACATCTTGAAATAATAATCAGTTCGAGAATCACAAAAATATTCATCACCCGTTTTTGTGGAGGTGTCGTGGTATAGTCGTTCATTCACTTGACTCTGAATCCAAGGGTTGAGGGTACGAATGCTAGCCCGGTGCTAACGTTCTTTGGCAAGATATTAATCCGCATTTGCCACCCATGTGTATTTGAGTAACTTGTAATTGCTGGAGTATATTGCAGTGCCCTCTCAAAGGACAGCATTAGTGCAATTATTGAAATTATTATCATCATTGTCATTATCATTCTGTCAATATTGTTCATATATGTTCAACCTTTTACAGGATATCATACCAGACTTCAAGGTAGCCTTTCAAAGTGGGCAGTACTGCGTATATTGGGGACACGGACCCCTACTAGTCAGACATCTGGAAAACAAAGACGAAGTTTCGACACTGGTAAGAATCTTAGCATAAATAATATGCGGTGTTCCGCAGGGAACAGAATTAGGCCTGTTGATGTTCCTAGCTCTGGTGAATAATGCCGCACATGATATCGAGCATCATCGGAAATATGTTTACGACCTAAGCCTTCTCGAGATTCGCACAAAATCGGCATCTCCAAAACTACAGGACCATCGTGACGAATTAGAAAATTGGAGTAAAGACAATGACATGAAATTCAATACCACGTAGAGCAATGCCATGTCTGTCAACTTCATGGGACGTACCATAAAAACTCCATGTTTGCGTCTCAAACCACCCCCTGCGTACGCGCCTGCATGGGCCATAATTCATGGTGTCAGTTTTAGATCAGAATGAATCATGTAGTAGTTCCTATAACTTCATAGGTTGTTATTTGATGGTTATCTCTGATTTCCCTAGGAACTTGAAGAATGTGCTTTCTTTGACATGAACACCCACACGATGCCGTTCATTCTTCAGCCACGTGAAAAAACAGTTCCCGGAGTTCTCGTCACTCTCATCTTGAAGCAAAAAATCACGAAGCATATCGCCTTCCAAGTACTATACAACGGTTAGTTCAAGGGCATGATTTCTTTGGGGGACGGGGTGTTGAAAGTGGCCTAAAGACTTCCACTATCAGTGGTGGCAGAGAAAATCTTATTTTTTGCAGTTACAGGATTGGTTATTTGCCTGAGCTTCGGACAAGCTGTGACACATCAGATTTAACCATTACATTTCACAAACATGTTTTCTTTCTTTTCAGGCGTTTTTAATGACTTGTGTGATAAAGACATGAGATTACACGAATTTTTAAAACGCATTTTTATTGATACTGGACATTAATGCTCCCGAAAACAAAATTAAACTTTTTACTAGTTTTGACGATCTTGGTATAATTTTTCAGGTGAAAAGATTATACTACTGCTGGTACCAGTGAATTTGACCTAACATCATTTGACCACCCTGTTTATGTATATACATATAAATAATAATCAAGACAATTGGAATAAATATGAAACCGGTCATAGTGAAGGAGAGAACTCTAAGGACTTTTATTTAAATCGTTTTAATCATTATTTCTATATCGCCGTGACGGAGGATTATCAACACGAATTATTTGTTCTATATATACATATATATTATATTATATAGGCTACAAATTATTTTTACGTGCAATCATTTAGTGTAGCAAAAACACCATTGCAAGTGACTCGAATTTTGAAAAGTTATCATTTTAGGCTTATCACTTCTCATCACGTTGATATCATATATTCACAATTTAGATGTGCCCCATGGGAATCCAATTGCCCAATCAAATCCGATGGGATCTGCATCGTCCAAAGGCAAAGCTGAACCAACTGATGTTGGACGAGGAACATCCAAATGTAAGAGTTAAAAATATATATTAATAATATTTTTCATTTTGGTATGCAGGGCATCGTATCACGAAACCGTCATGGGTACAAATGTAAAACGTGTGTACAAATTAACACGCATTCAATGGGATGTCGACGAGCTTGATATATGAAACAATTTCCTTATTGTAAAGAGACGATTTGAATAAAGTCTAACAAATTAACATTATATGTGTGCAATTGTGACTTGATTCTGATTTGATTTTGATTGATTATTGCATTATCAGCATCTCAGCTTTCCGAAGAGCTGACGAGAAGCGAGCATCATCTTGAAACGATAGTTCCAACATCACCTGAACCTGCAGACACAAAGGGTAAGACTATGTCTTATCAGGAGCGGTTCTGGAGGAATACATGTATAAATATTATGTTATGTTTTGGTTGGCGCGGGGCGATGCAGGGGGTGGGGTCTTCTAGCAATCGTTTTTCGACATGTGCATTTTTTTTATTTATTTATTATTATTATTTTATTTATTTATTTATTTTTTTTTTTTTTTTGGGGGGGGGGCTCTAGAACAGCTACTGCGGCCTAAATTGGCCTTTGTTTTTAAACTTCCTGTAATGTATTATCAATGTATTTTTATACCGCATAATATTTACTCTTTAAATTGAACAATTTCATCTCTTCGCTACATGTTCAATGATTTTATCTCAAACATGTCAATTAACCAAACTAACACAATATATTTCGACGGTCGACTTGCAATAGATAACGGATCAGTCAGGGTTCTATACAGAACAGGTCGGAGTCTGGTTTAATCATTTTCTAAAAGCTTTTTTTTTTTTTTAATTGCTTAATTTCAGACGGAAGTAGTCATACTGATGTCATTACAAGACCTAGGCCGTTGACTCCACCATCGATAGAGTCACCGACCTGTGAACATGTCCACCAAGTCACAAATGATTTGGTAACGGAGACACTAGCAATTGGTAAGGAGCTGAGAGATAAAGTCGTGTTCTGGGCTCTGTAATAACAAAAAAAGTCAATTGTATCTCCCAAAAATTAATCTTATCTCCTCAATCAATCGTTACTTTAAGGTGAGTAGTTACTGACATTTAATTTTACGTTACAGATCGTAATTACGATCGAAATCCTTTGGCAAAATATTAATATAGCCTATATATATATATATATATATACATATATATATATTATGCTACACTCAACCCATGTGTAACACGTGGCTACCTGAAACGGTTGTTGGAACTTAACCGGGGTAAATAATATCTAAAGTCCTGTCGAAGCGCATAATACATATTGTGATATACGCTTATTTCCTTTACATGCTCTTTGTAAATATGAAGGATGTAATATTTTTGTTCATTTTTTTAAAGCTTCGACATCATCGACAGTGCCCGTCCGTTCATTAGAGTCTGTAGCAGAGGGGACAATGGGAGACTTAGCCCCACCACCAATTGTGACAAACATTGTCCAAGAATTCATTCCAGGACTTTTAGGAGATCGAATTATGAACCAGCGTTCTGGGAACGTCTATATCAACGTCCAAGAGATGAACATCCACAGTCCGCAAGCGAATAATCCTCAAGGAAATACTGTTGCCCCTACCCCTGTTCCTATTCCTTCCATAGTACCTCCTATGCTACAGCATGAGCTGCGTTGTCGGCTGAACAGAGAAAGCCCAGTTTTTGATGACTGGAGGGGTCTTGCCGTTCAGCTGGGACTTGAAGAATTCATAAAACATCTGGAACAGTGCAAGAATCCGACTGAAGAACTACTCGTTCTTGCTGAGAGTCAAAAGAAGATTCAGAACCTTGGGGACTTGGCCAAGGCGTTCGAACGCATGAATCGTGGGGATTGCCAAGAGCTCTGCGAGAACTATGCGTTTGAGAGAACAAAGTCAGCTGATCCTCGGAAGGATCAAATGGAAGATGATGACACAGACAGTAGTGATTAGGGAACAGGCTCAATCTGTTCCATATCACCCTTTAATCCAGGGTCTTTGGCTCTTTATTCTGACATCCTATGAACATAGCAATGTATGGTTGTTGTAGTCCAACACTAATAATTCAACTTCCTGTCATTTCGTTTCGTTGACGATCAGCCATGCATCAAGTCGTTCGTCTTCTTTGTGCATGGCTGATCGTCAACGAAACGGAGTTAAGTCTTTTGTCAACTCTGTTTGTTGCTACGGCAGGCAGGTAGTGAAAACGAACACATTTAATCAAATTATGGAAATGCAAGTATTACTTTAAACAAACAGAACTTTGTTATTCCTGGCTCATTTTTCCTGGCTCATTTTTCCTGATTGAGGTGTCATACGAAAGGGCAGAAATTGAACTTTCTAGAAATGTGATTTTCTCCTTGAAATTCAGATACAGCCCGCCAAATGACTTTTTGGTTTCCTCTCTTCAAATTGTTTTTAATCACTCATGCATAAAATATGCATCATATGAGTTGCATCAAATGAAAGAGGAGGATCTAAGCTTTACAAATATGTGTCATTTATTAATTATAATTGTGATTAAGTTATAATAAAACATCGATAATTCTCGGTTTCGTTTTTTATGGGATGCACTGTATATTCGCTCCATTAAGATAATTACATTGGTTGCTTTTACAGGAACGAAGTGAGATTCTCTCTTGGCATATTCATCGATTTTAAGAAAGCAATTTTGACACCATTGGAGAACTCCTACAGCTCCAATACTTAAAAGATTGCAAATCCTAACTTTGTATAATTAGGATGATTTATCAATCTCTACCTTCATGTCTGATTTGTTTAATAAACATTTGCCTCAAATGTTGATATATTATTGTGCCATTCTAGAGTATAGCTACTCCACAAGGCAAACAGAAGGTGGACAATTACGTCTCCCAAAGTTTAGAACGACACAATGTCGATTTTAATTGTCTTTTGAATTCTGTAATAGATTACCTATTACTGTCAGAATCTGTAACCACACATTTGTTGAACAAATCATGAATTAAAAAATCATGCAAATAGTCTGTATATGTTCAAAAATTCTATTTCATTGTATAAGTTTGTATCTTGTAAGATATTGTTAAACTGTAGTCTATTTTATAATATCGATTGTAATTGTAAATTCCTTTTTTTGCTCCTGAAGGTTACTTGTATAAAATACATTATTTAGCTGTAAGGCGTTGGGATCGACTAGCACATATGCTACTATCTGGCCCCTTTTACCAACCAATATTTTGTCTTCTTGTACATGTAAATATGGATGTATGAAATGCATGGCTATTATTTGCTGTTTGTAAATAAAGTTGATGTGTTTTTATGTTACATATTGTATATCTTGTTTTCTTAAAGGGTTGTCCTTTTACAAGGTTTGTTTCCTTTTGGCCACTGCCTTCCTCACTTTTTATAATTCATCTCATGTATTGTCATCCATTCGTCTGTTTATATATGTATTTTTATCTGTTGATCTCTTGAGGAGAAATAAATGAAACTGAACCAAATAAACAATTCTAATACAAAATCTATACATCGACAGGATTGTAGCTATAAAAGTGATGTACATGTATATGGAAATAAATTAACATCAACTCAAATCAGTCAAATGGAATGAATTAAACATTTGAAAGTATCTAGAAGGAATTACCTTTGAAAAAAATTGCTGTTCCTTACCCAGAAAAGAATGGGGAGCTGGTACGATGATGAAAGCCTTTATGATAGCAACCTGCCATTATACGCGCAGGGTGACCATATATATGATAGAAAACTTCTCAGGGAGTGGAGATGGTGCACATTGTTTGCGTGAATGGATTCGATGACTGGAGTAATAATTCTATAACAGTGCTTAGAGAAGATATTCCGTATCAGGTACTAAATAAACCCAAATTATTCTTAATAAATTAATGTTTTATAATGCTGGAATATTAAACATACACACCAAACAGTACTAGGTTCTAACGAACCGTTCCCTCTCAGAATACCATTTTTATCATTTTCAGTAGGTTCGTTTAATTTTCCAAGCTTTCCTTGGTGAAACAACAAACTACTGTAACAAATTACACAAAAGGTGACACACTGTAAATGCAATTCAATTTGTTTAATGAAACAATTATTATGCTTACATTACCGTAAAACAATGTAAATGAAAGGGAAACGTGCGACCCCCTGTTTATTGAACCATTACAAAATATTCCACAAAAATCGTATGAAAATAATTAGTAAGAGTTACTAACCATGTCACATACAGTCTAGTTTGTAAAATATGAACAATTTAAAAGTGTTGCATTTTGATTGACTCCATGGTAGGCAATATCTTGCTATGAGATGTGTTCCCCTTAACCCTCGCCGCGGCAGGCGAGTCTAATAGCAAGTGTCGTGCTATAGTGGTTCATTCACTTGACTCTCAACCAGAAGGTTGAGGGTTCGAATCCCAGCCTGGCATTAACGTCCTTTTTGAAAGACATTAATCCAATTTTACCACCTTCCATCCTGGTGTTAAATGGGTACCCCGGTAGGATGCGAAAGTCATAGTAGTTTGATCAGCATTGTTAGCGTTTGTGAAATGGGACTTGGCTGGAACTCTCCACAGGGAGTAGGAATATGAATCAAATGACCGGGGTAATTATATGTAGAGCGTTTATAGACATCATCGATGAGTTAAAGATAAACTTGAGTTCTGGTCATGCGATTATATTGTGAAAGAAAAGGTGTGGAATGCATCAGAAAAAGTTGATCATGTAGCATGTAAGTATTGGTGTGAACTGCAAGGTTTTGGAGTCATCAAATTCATAACAAATTTGGCTCAGTCTTGGTAAAGTAACAAGCACACTACACAGAAAGATGTATATGGGACAACACAAATGGTGTCGGGGCTAGTACTACTTGATTTCCTTATCTTTCTATGCTCATTACTCAGCCAGTATACATTTTCTTCCAAAATTGTTTGGCACATGACATTTATTTGTAATCTTGAACATTCAGTGTAAGCTTCTTTAGATTCTGTGAGAATTGATTTTCTTTCTTTAACCAGAACTAAAGTTTATCTTTAAGCACTATACAGTATATATATCCAGATAATCCAGTATATGCGAACGTGCGAACAACTTACCTAACTTAACGATGAAATGACTAAGTAAATTCACATTTATTCTTCTAAAAATGTTTCATAAAACAAATGAAATATCTCATACTCGAGATAAATCTAAATTACATCGAATTGTACAGTCATTAGATTACAATTTTATAGCAAAACATAACAATTCAAAAAGACATTTGTCTGGGATACTCAATTATGAAAGCAAATTCCAATTGTGCGATAAAAAATGGGATCGAATCAAATAAGAATTGAAAGACCTTATTAGACTTTAGACGCTTTTCAATACATGGTAATAGTATAATACCAACCATCTAACAGAGTTACGAGATGTATGCCAGCATAGACAAGACAAATTTAATATTTAAAACTGAAAAAATGGCACATTAATACTTAATTGAGTCAACCTTCAGCTCGATATGGATTTGCCATCAATCACCTTTGAAAGATTTACATTCATTAGTTAATTGTCCGGTAGGATGAATCTACTTTTTCTATTTTTGATGGATTCCCTTTTTCTTTTTATTATGAGAAAAATTAACATAAGTAGAACCTTTCCGTACATTGTGATTTAATGAAATGATGCAAATAATTCTCGCTATCGCTAATACCCCCGAATTCCCGGATGTTACATTTATGTCCTGACTTCAATTGCACTCCGGGATGCTTAATTACTTTTCCCACGATAGTTCCGGACCCCAGTATGGACTCATTTGCATACAGCCAATCAGAAGAGTCTAGCTAACTAACTGAACTGGCAAATGCGCACATGGTAACCGTTAGGGTTAGTGCTAGGGTTATAATAACCATGCAAACCACCTTTTATCAACCCATTTGGGTAACATTTCCAACAAACCCTACACAGCGCGCGGCACGTAGTTGCTCAGAATTAGGAAAGACAAGTTTGAAATCACTGCATGATCACGACTATGTTCGCCGCATTTAGACAATGAGCGAATACAAAATGATGGACACGCAGTGAAGGAAGAGGACTGCAACATAGTAGCAAAGGAGTGTAAACAGCATAATGGCAAGATAAAGGTTAATCAGAAAGGTGATCAGAATAAGCATTTACTACTAACTAGCTGACTATTTCGGTCTGACGAACCTTCAGACCATTACACTTTTAGACTAGGCCCTGACAGTACATCAAATATTTCGGTCTTGTCCAAAGAGTGTCCTAATAATGTTGAGAAAATAAGTAGGCTTTCGAGAGCAAATCATTTGGTCTCGTGGGTTATCGGTCTTTAAAACTCTCTGTTATAATTATAAAGAGCCATGGAACCAAAAGAGATGTATATAGGTCAAGAAGACTGGCGATCAAGAAGGCTAGCTGTATTCCTATATATTCGTAATCAAATGATTTTCCTTAAAAGATGTACCATTCCTAATGTTATCTATTTCGTATAGCCGTAGAGTATATATATGGTTTACATCAGATTTGAAGCATATCGCGATCCATCACTGCTGCTGAATTCAAAAGTAACGTTCGGTCAAATTATCCTGCAAAACAACAAATATATAGATGGTAAAAAAGACTTCCAATATTTGAATCATTTCCCATGATCACGACCGAATTGTTAAGATCATCATCGTTACCCTGCAGCTGTTTCTGGTCATTTAAACTGTTAGCAGTGAAAGTGCAAGAAAGATAAATGATTATTAATTTCTTCAATTGAAGACCGGGAACATACACAAATCTGAATAACTATGGTATAACACTTTTGCCCCGATTCCAGTGTTTGCTAAACAAACAAAAATACAGTGTAAGTTGTATGTACTTACTATTATTTAGGATTCCTGTCCATTTTGATATTTATTTAATTCAAATTCATCATTGTACACTTTAAGTTTACCCTAGGAGTCCGTGATCAAATGTCAAATTTAATTTATTCATTATGTCATCCAAGTTAGCCAAAGGTCAATCCATATCAACGCTTGTCCATTCCTTCTCCTCAGATTTCATTAAAATTCGTCTCAAAGTACGGTCTAAATCCACGTCAGCTCCATGAAAACGTGTGATGAATATTTTGTGAGTCTCGAACTGATTAGTACTTCAAGATGAGAAACGGTTATCAGGTTTGAATTATTATATAGCTGTGATTTGTTTAATTGGTTATGGCCTCATCCCCCCCCCCCCCCCTCAGTGCACGGACCCCTCTACTCAGAAAACGTTACAAAATCAAGTATTGACATCGTAATCAATGGAAGACCGGGGATACACAAGTTATCTCAATAACTATGGTATAACACTTTTGTCCCGATTCCAGTGTTTGCTAAACAAACAAATATACAGTGTAAGTTGTATGGACTTACTATTATTGACACGTTATCGTTTGTAAATATATGTTGAGGTAACAAATAATCAGAACATTTATTATGCGCTGAAGTATCGTTCTCATCATTATGACATTAACCAATTAGTTAAAATCCGGCATTTGTGAATTCAAGCGATTTGTCATTTCCTGGTCAACATAGGAAGTGGTTGATGGTTCACACTCGTACTTCTAGGGTACTGAGTCATAAAACTCATCATTAGATAATGCTTGGAATGGAAAATTACTCACGGCGAACTGACAATAATTTCGAGTATATAAATCTAAAGTGACTCTCACCCTCTGCCGTGTAGGCCTACCGTGTGCCACCGTGCGCGAAAATGTCTGCGGACGGTGGAGAACGGCGAGGGCACACGGTGGTTCGTTGTCAAAGCGGGCAACACGTTAATAGGGCGTTGGCGCTTATTTACACCCGGTGGGACCCGGCGAAAGTTTTGGGCATGTTCAAAACTTTGGCCGGCTGGCACCGGCCGCAAGTAAGCGACAAGAGGACGGTGTTGAACGGTATGAGGACGGCATACGTTATGAAAACGGTCACACTGTATGAACACGTTCACAACACGTTTATAACCCGTTACAGAACGGTGATGAACGGGCAAAAAAAAAATCCACCGTCTGCAACGGGTTGTAAGCGGGTTGTGAACGTGTCATGAACGTCAGCAGTCCGGGGACTCGCTCACAGGACGCTCCGAGCGGTGAGGGGACGCTAAGTGACTGGTAGGTGGCTGCTACAAACCCGGTGCACACGTTCGAGACCCGGTATGGGCCCGGTATGGAAACGGCCAACATTTTCAACAAAAGTCAATCTGGGCGGTGAAGACGGTAGAAGCACGTTCAACACCCGGTATGCGCCCGGTGAGAACGGTCAGAAGATGGCAACGAAACGGTGAAAAGATTAATTTTATGAATTTTTTTTGCGGCCGGGGACAAGTTCGCTCAAAACCCAACGTTCTGGACTCTGTTTTTTTTTAATAGCCCGGCAGGTGGACGGTAGGCCTACACGGCAGAGTGTGAGAGCTCCATAACGAAACAAATGCACAGGTTCAATACAGCGCACAACAATGTGTACTGGTCTGTGTGTGTTGAGATAGTAATTACGATCGTACGGGAAATATTCAGGTACATGTTTCAACAATATTAGGGACTTTTAGATTCGCACGAAGACAATGGCCCGAATTCACAAAGCAAGGTTTGAGCTCAGACCAAGGTTTGAGGTCAAACCTCCTTTTGTTTCGCCAAACCTTCTTTTGTTATTTACAAACCTGGTTTGTAAATAACAAAAGGAGGTTTGGCGAGACAAAAGGAGGTTTGAGCTCAAACCCGGTCTGAGCTCAAACCTTGCTTTGTGAATTCGGGCCAAGAGGTCTATGCTACGATCGACGTCCTTTTAAAGCACTGCCGTGAATGGAAGTATCACGTATCAGTCTACGCAAATCTAAAAGTCCCTATTGAAAGACTGAATTGCTCGGGTGACTTGTTCATAAATGAATAATTAGTTAGTCGTCGGGGTATTTTGCAGCGCTGAGAGAAGTTTACGGTTTGGTGCATGTGCAAGCATGGAATTCGAACCAGGTGACACTGGACATGCATGGGTGCTATATATAACAAAGACAACAATTGGATGCTTTGGTATAGTTCTCGGTTGACTCAGAGCAAAGCATGGCTTATGCAGTAACAAACAAGTGGAACATTTGAAATAAAAATGCGAAAAACACATTAAAAATCATGAGAATGGACGACACTGTCTGTCCATTGGCTCGCAGACAACGCCAATCTATATTTTTAAAAACATTGATATAAATCGTTCGATAATTTCGAATTATGACAAATATATCTTTTATTCTATGTAAACTGACTTTTCGTGATGTCAATCAGAAACTGAAATAAAATGACCAAAGTGAAATGTCTAGTATAATCATAAAATCACAAGCCTTAGAGTTCTAGTTCTGGTATTCATTCCATTTGGAAGATTTTTGTCTTTCCACTAAAGGTGGTTTCTTTTCTCAGCTTGTAAGCAGCGTTGGTTAGAAGACCGCGCCGGGCCTTGAGGGCTGGGGGGGGGGGGGGGTCAGTGCGGACTGAGATTCTGGGCTCCGGAGTCGATGTCAACCTTCTCAGGCATCAAGTACCACCTACGTTACCTGTGGAGGGTGAGGCGGTTTATCAATAATTCAACATGCCACGCTGCGGCGAGGGCTCTTGTCCTTTACAGACTAGACTATACTGCAACAGTCTCTTCAGTGTTCTCAGCCAGAGGGGCCTTGATCGCCTTCAGAGACTCCAAAACTCAGCGGCAAGGCTTGTCACTTCTGCTCCTCTTCGGACTCACATACAACCTCTTCGACTTGAACTCTATTGGCTGCCTGTACGACAGAGAACAGCTTTTAAGATCCTACTGATCTACAAGTCACTCAACCACCGATATCCCCCGTACATAGCTGACTGCTTGGTTCGCCATCCTCGAGTCCGAAATACCCACTCACCATCATCCATCTGACTCACTCAGTGTCTCTCTATATAAGAAACGTGCTGGTGAATTGTCTTTCCCATCGGTTGCTGTAAAACTGTGGAACCAGCTACCTACTGCTGTGCAGACGGCCTCATCTGTTGACCAGTTCAAGAAACTACTCAAGTCACATATATTCTGCTAAAAATTACTTTATTACCAGCTTACATATACTTGACTGATCTCTGAGAAGTGTCTAACTTTTGTTTTTAAGTGGCCCAAACATTGTGAAGCGTGTGTGCAGCGCTTTGTAACTGCAAGGAAAAGGCGCTATATCAAATATATTTTGGATTGGATTGGATAAAAGCAAAGAGTAACATACGGAAAAGTAGAAGAAAAAAAAGAAGACGAAAGACTTCATATAATCTTGATCGTCAACGAAACGGAGTTAACTTTTGTCAACTCTGTTTGTTGCTACGGCAGGCAGCCAGTGAAAACGAATTCGTTTAATCAAATTATGAAAATGCAAGCATTACTTTAAACAAACATAAATTTTTCCTGGCTCATTTTTCCTAATTCTCGCTACCCCAAATAGCGATTCTGCCGAGATCCGGGGAAAATCCTGAAATCCGCATTGCATTATGGGATAGCTTTTCGACATTACAGCTTCCTGTGCAGGCGTTCGTGATCACAACCCTCTCTTTCACGGTAGAGTTTAACGGCCTTTTGTGCTAAAGTCACTAATTCTGCCCGAAGCTTTCCATTGCATATTATAATCTGTACCAATTACACTGATTGGCATCGATTTTAGCGTGCGTGAAAACTCTGCACAGCGAACACAGGCGCTAGCGCCAGCGGGATGGGACTCTATACCGGAAGTTGTAGTGACGACCCGAGAGAGTGAAAATTACCTCGTCTCGCGAATTTCGAGATTTTCGTACCTATTTAGGGTAGCGAGAATTGAGGTGTGATATGAAAGAAAATGAACTTTTTAGAAATGTGATTTTCTCTTCGAAATTCAGATACCGTTCGCCAAATGCATTTTTGATACCCTCTTTTCAAATTGTTTTTAATCACTTATGCGTGAAATATGCATGATATGAGTTGCATCAAATGAACGAAGAGGATATAAGCTTTACAAATATGTGTCATTTATTCATTATAATTGTGATTAAGTTATGATAAAACATCGATAATTCTCGGTTTCGTTTTTTCTGGGACGCACTGTGTATAGATATATGTGTATGTGTGCTTGTGTGTGTGTGTGTGTGTGTGTGATTGGTGGGAAGGTAGGGAGGGGGGGGGTCACGTTACCCTAAAGCTACAACACTGGTTATGAATGAGGCTTAATGAAATATTTTCCCGCCATGTTCTTTTTCTTTCGGGTAAATCAGAAACCAAGTATATTTCAGGCCGAAAAATCCCACAGAGAAATGGCAAGGCAGTAGTTCTGTATTGTTGCAATACATTGTACAGTAACGTAGTCAAACTTCTCAATCCGAATATGGATATGAATGCAAAGTCCAATTTTATGGAAGCATTCCATAATCACGCTTGATTGCTCCTTCAAGATATACCAAATATCATCGCTACTAAAGCGTACAGGCTAATTTACACAGTAGTTCAGTGTCACATTACAATAACTAGCATTGTGTTTGGAGAGCACGGAAATATTATAATTAGAAAAACGTTGGGTGTGAATTGCGTTTAACATGGCGCTGTTTTCAGCAGCAGCAAAAGGAGACTTCCTAAAGATACAATCATTAATCGACTTGGAGGACAAGTCAGAGGATGCGGGAGGAGTTGATGTAAACTGCTCGGATGCGTCCGGCAAGACGGCCCTCCACATTGCTTCGGAAAACGGACATTTGCAAACGGTTAAATGCCTTACCAATCATGGAGCAAAAGTGAATGTGGTCGATGCTAACCTACAGACATCGGTTCATTTATGCTCAAAGAAAGGCCATCTTCATGTGGTAGAGCTTTTAGTGAACGAAGGAGCAGATATTGACATTGGTGACAAAGATGGGTTTACAGCTTTGCACATAGCATCATTGGAGGGTCGTCTTGATATTGTCAAATACCTCGTTAGTAAAGGGGCAGACCTGGGGAGACTTGCTATTGATTACTGGACACCTCTACTCATTGCTTTAGACGGTGGCCATCTTGACATTGCAGAGTACCTTTTGACAGAAGGAGCCAGCATTAACACATGTGGTAAAGGTGGATATACAGCTCTACATATTGCTTCAAAAACTGGTAAAATTGATGGGGTGAAATATCTAACCAGTCAAGGAGCAGAGCTGGATAGGAGCACTGGCGATGGTTGGACCGCACTTAGTTTGGCTTCATTTGGGGGACGCCTTGACATTGTCAAAGTTCTCGTTAACGAAGGGGCACAGCTTGACAAATGTGACGGTACTGATAGGACACCCTTGTCTTGTGCTTCTCAAGAAGGCCATCTTGAAGTCGTCGAGTATATCGTGAACAAAGGAGCAGGCATTGATATTGGTGATAAAGATGGGTTGACGGCTCTTCACATTGCATCATTCCAGGGGCATCTTGACATTGTCAAATCCCTTGTAAGGAAAGGGGCACAGCTTGACAAATGTAACAAAACCTACAGGACACCCTTGTTTTGTGCTTCTCAAGAAGGTCATCTTGAAGTCGTCGAGTATATCGTGAACAAAGGAGCAGGCATTGAAATTGGTGATCAAGATGGGTTAACGGCTCTTCACATAGCATCATTGGCGGGTCATCTTGACATCGTCGAATATCTTGCTAGGAAAGGAGCACAGCTTGATAAATGTGACGAAAACGACAGGACACCCTTGTCTTATGCTTCTCAAGAAGGCCATCTTGAAGTCGTCGAGTATATCGTGAACAAAGGAGCAGACATTGAATTTGGTGATGAAGATGGGTTTACAGCTCTCCACAGAGCATCATGGGAGGGTCATCTTGATATTGTCAATTACCTTACTAGTAAAGGGGCACAGCTTGACAAATGTGACAAAAATGACAGGACACCCTTGTCTTATGCTTCGCAAAAAGGCCATCTTGAAGTTGTCGAGTATATAGTGAACAAGGGAGCATGCATTGATATTGGTGATAAAGATGGGTTTACAAATCTTCACAGAGCATCGTTGGAGGGTCATCTTGACATTGTCGAATACCTTGTTAGGAAAGGAGCACAGCTTGACAAATGTGACAAAAATGACAGGACACCCTTATCTTGTGCTTCTCAAAAGGGCCATCTTGAAGTCGTCGAGGTCTTACTGAACGTAGGAGCAAATATTGATAACTGTAATCGAGACGGGTTAACAGCACTCCACATTGCATCGTCCAATGGACACGTTGAAATAGTTCATCATCTTGTTAGGAAAGGGGCCCAGCTTGACAAATGTGACAAAAACGACAGGACACCCTTATCTTATGCTTCTCAAAAAGGCCATCTTGAAGTCGTCGAGTATATCGTGAACAAAGGAGCAGACATTGATATTGGTGATAAACATGGGTTTACAGCTCTTCACATAGCATCATTCAAGGATCGTCTAGATATTGTCAAATATCTTGTTAGTAAAGGGGCACAGCTTGACAAATGTGACAAAACCTACAGGACACCCTTGTCTTATGCTTCTCAAGAAGGCCATCTTGAAGTCGTCGAGTATATCGTGAACAAAGGAGCAGACATTGAAATTGGTGATGAAGATGGGTTTAAAGCTCTGCACATAGCATCATGGGAGGGTCATCTCGATATTGTCAAATATCTCGTTAGTAAAGGGGCAGACCTGGGGAGACTTGCTGATGATTACTGGACACCTTCACACCTCGCTTTGAATGGCGGCCATATGGGTATACATGACTATCTTTTAAATAGAGAAGCAACAAAGATCGTTAAGCCATTCATTGGGTCTGAAGAGGACCGCTATGACTACCTTCGCAGTACTTTTGGTGGTGCTGCTTTCCCTAGCTATGTGCCCCCATACTCGCGACCATACGATCCATATCTTACCAGTCCACGAGACAGCTCTATCTCCTCGAGGAAGAGCATCAAAGAAAAGACAATGATTATAAGTCTCGACGAGTACAGCATCAAGGTTCCACTTTCACCCGACGATCTGGACAGAGCCAAATATATCACAGCAGAAGCATTGCCAAGTATTCCACCTGACTTAAACCTGGAAAAAGACGAAGTTATCATCTCAGTTGGGCTTAAGCTTTCCCCTCCTGGTCTTCAGTTTAAAACTCCGGTGGAAGTCACGGTCTTGCATAGCGCTATTTTCAGCAACCCAGACAAGGCAGAAATTGTGCTGTACACCCGAAGGACTGGTAAGATCTTCCTTTTACCATAGATCCCATATTTCCATATCAATCCCTTTCCCGCCCGTTCCTGTTATTTCCCTCTCTTCGTCGAATCTTCTTTAATTCGCTTTTAGATTCATATTGAATTGAAGACGTATCGATAAACCCAAGAAAAGCTTATGCTATAAGTTGCCTTATTTTTGTATACAAACTGTTGAGATGTGGTGGTCTCGTGGATACGTCAAGGTGTTATATGGGTACCCGGCAAAGGTATGTACCACATGGTACGTTCCAACCATCATGTCACATGTACTTACGTGCATTACATCGCGTCTGAACTTTGAACGTAACGATATATGCGTAGATCAAGAATATTGTACAGAGCTTGCGTATAGTGCTGCACACGACTTGCGTATAGCTGCCGCACAAAAATAGCACAGCCGACCGTGGTGGAAAAAGTCAATCTTAAACATGTGACTTGAATACAGGTTTGCCATAGGCTACATTCATGAACCCGTCTTATATTATAGATTCTTGAAATTGCCCTTGCGTTGAATTTTAGAAGGCAGTTTCAAATCTGATGTCCGTTATGAATAAAGGACAAACATCACAAAGTTAAACACCAATTACTCAATTCTGCATAAGACTACATTATCACTTTCGAACCGGCAGTCATACAGTGTTGACGTTACAGATCACAACATTTTGTTCTTACATCATCACCGGTCATTTCAGGATCATCATCTTATCATATCATTATCAAATCTCCCCCAAAAAAATTTTTAACTGTTTTTTTATGTAGAATGTGGAATAAATAAACTTCAAACTTCATAATCATAATCATCATCTCCTTAAAATTTCTTTTACAAATGAGAGAAGAAAAAAAAATTGTCAGTATCAACCTTTAAAAAAAAAACTTTATTAACTTCATTATCAATATCGAAATCAACAGCTGGGGCTGGCTAGGATTATGAAGCTAAGGAGAGAGATTATTTTGTTTTTTGTAGACTAGAACCAAACTAAGTTGAATCTGGACTTGGATCACTATGACTAAACACTCAGTCAGAGTCCTAATGCCACTACTGCAATAGTGGATTAAAACCAAGTATAGACATTTTCCATGCTATCCAATGAGCATGGCATGATTCTTAATTGCCCATTAGGTTAGAGGTCTATAACATAAACAGTTGGGGTATTGTGTGATCCGGGGATAAAAGTGAGCAGAAGGGTTCTGCCCCCTTAAAATCAGTTGGTCATTTAAATTTCCTCAGTGTTAATCCACGATGATCTTGTTTAAACCAATTATTTGCGGGGTAGCTGCTGTTTAGCGTTAGATCTAGATCTATCCTAGCTAGGCTCACGAAATGCAGTCACTTCTTCGTAGTTATCCAGTCCGCTAGTATCTGCGAAATAAACTTTATAATCCGCTTGGCAAGATGCAATCCGCTTTAAGTATCAATGACAACTTTGCGCACAGCACAGTTTATGTAACAGGTCCATATCTTCCACTGATTATTGGGGGTAATAAAGCTATGAACTTACCTTCAAAAGTGCGAGAGGTATCGCAATGAAATGATCTCTGGTAAACTTCTCATTGTTTTAGTAATATTACCGTCGACTAATTATATTAGAGTGTATTCAATCGGTTAATATTCTTTGGTTAAACAAAAGAAATAGGATGAGATAGGGGAAAATTTGATGTGAGAGTGCAGATAGCCCCTGACTGCCACGACGAACCCATCACAATTATGACAGAGATCTTCACACAAAATACATCTTTTCTTACTATTCTGGTATCATATTATGGCCTCACTTCGATGTTAATGTTCATCTGAGAATTTTCTACTTCACTGAGTTTTACTTGATAAACTTATATTAGAATGAAAATTCAAAAAAAATGTTTCGTCTTTGTGTTTGAATAACGTGTAAGTCGCATAGTTCATACAGCCGACATTTTCCAGATTCTTGTGGAAAAATCTTCGGCAATTGTGGGAATGAAAAAAAGTGTTATGCATGATCTAATACTAAAAACACATTGTTACTAGCCAATCACCAAACAACAATTGCCATTTTATTTGTACGAAATTGCTCACTAATAAACAATGACCCCTTATTAAAGAAACCTACCTAACCAAAAAATTTACCTTATTTTTGTTTTTATGAAAGTAAATCCCAGAGCGTTGACAGCTTACTGCGTTACAAAATAACACGGTCCCCTCTGTTTTGTGTGTGTCTTGTCGAAAGGGTCTGATGAATTTTCAAGGATAGTTCCTGGTCCTGACAAAGCTGCTCGGTGTGTAGTCGGAAAGAATCACCTTACCCTGTACATAGACCATTTCTCAGAATGGTGGATTATCTCCTTGATCAGGAGATACCTCATCGGCCCGTTCATCGGTAAGCGGCTCATCTGTACGCCATACGCTCCCCTGTCAACATCCATAGACATCATGAACAGCATCTTGCTCATCATTAAAGACGACTTCTGCGGAGTGAAAGAGGTAGTTTTATTATGAATTATTAGTTGGTTAAAATTCTGGCGCCTGTTATGGGTAATCTGTTTTTTCTTCTCATTTCTCTAAAGTCAAATCACGGTCGTCATCCTTTGCTGCCAACGTACAATTGCATCAATCGATTTTGTCTGATTGCAACCGATTTTGTCAAAGCATCATTTAAATACATCCCTCGTCTGTTATAAGGTCTTGTCTATGCGACACATTTGAATGAAATTATTTGGAATTGATTACACAAAGACGAATTTAGACCGTACTGTGAGACGAGTTTGGATGAAGTCTGACAATAATAAATGGACAAGCGTTGATATTGATTGAATTTGGATTAAATAAACATTAAAGTGGACAGGAATTCTAAATAATAGTAAGTTCATAGAACTAACACTGTAGTTTTGTTTGTTTGTGGGGGAGGGGTCATAACCAATTAACAAAATCACAGCTAAAATAATTCTAACCTGATAGCCGTTTCACATCTTGAAGTAATAATCAGTTCGAGACTCACAAAGTATTCATCACCCGTTTTTGTGGAGGTGTCGTGGTATATTCGTTCATTCGCTTGACTCTGAATCCAAGGGTTGAGGGTTCGAATGGTGCTAACGTTCTTTGGCAAGACATTAATCCACATTTGCCACCCAGGTGTATCTGAGTACCTTGTAATTGCTGGAGTATATTGTAGTGCCATCTCAAAGGACAACATTAGTGCAATTATTGAAGTTATTATTAATATCATTATCATTATCATTCTGTCAATATTGTTCATGTATGTTCAATCTTCGCAGGATACCAGACCAAACTTCAAGGTAGCCTTTCAAAGTGAGCAGTGCTGCGTATATTGGGGACACGGACCCCTACTTGTCAGACATCTGGAAAACAAAGACGAAGTTTCGACACAGGTTAGAATCTTAGCATAAATAATATGCGGTGTTCCGAACTAGGCCCGTTGATGTTCCTAGCTCTGGTGACTGGAATGATGCCGCACATGATATCGAGCATCATTGGAAATATGTTTACGACTTAAGCCTTCTCGGGGATCGCACGACTTCGGCATCTCCGAAACTACAGGACCATGTTGACGAATTGGAAAATTGGAGTAAAGACAATAACAAGAAATTCAATACCACCAAGAGCATTGCCATGTCTGTCACCTTCATGAAATGTACCATAAAAATTACTTGTTTGCGTCTCAATGATGAGCCTCTGCAGGGGCGGATCTAGCTTTTTGCTAAGGGGGGTTTGACCAAAATAATGACGATGCGGAGCATCGTCCACGAGCCGCGAAGCGGCGAGCCGATTTTTTTTGGGGTGTTTATTTGAACCCCGTAAGTGATGTTTTCCTGGCATCTATTAACACAATGGAGACCATAAAAAGCAGTGCATGATAACGTCTTTTTAAATCAAGTAACAGTTTAATACACAGTTATATCCAGAGTTATCATGTGTTTGGTTAAGTTACCAGATGAGTTGAATATCTTCTCACAATATTTGCACTTGAAAGGGTTTCTCTCCAGCGTGCGTTCTTTTTTCTTCCTTTTTTTCTTTTTTTCTTTTTTTTTTCCCTTTTTTTTTTTTTTGGGGGGGGGGGGCCGCCCAAGGGGGGGTTTAAACCCCCTAAACCCCCCCCCCATAGATCCGCGCCTGCTCTGAAAATAACGGAATCCCAGAAAATACTGGGCGTGCACTTACAATCCGATCTCAAGTGGGACAAACAAGTTAGTGATATGGTAACAAGAGCGGGTAATCGAGTATTATGATAAGTCGTCTTTGCAAGGCATCTGTCCCAAGTTGTGACCTAGTCAACATCTATTCATTTTACATACGTCCTATTTTGGAGTATTCATCTCCCCGTTGGTCTCCAAGGATGACTGCAAATCAGTGCAATGACATTGAGAAATTCCAGAAAACACACAAAAAGTGTTTGCCGCATCATTATGAAGGACTTCTCCATCTGCCGTATGTCGAAGCGGCATGAACACTGGATTCCTTTGCTCGTAGTCTGTTAAAATCTCCCCAGCACCGGGATCTTCTCCCTCCTTAAGATATGGTCACAATTCAGAGCAGCGACCGACCGATTAGCTGCTCGGTCTCCGCTGGAAATTCGGCATCGCCCAACAATTTTTGGAGAAGTCGAGCAGGCTGTAGAGCCCCAGTGATGCCTGGGCGGTGCCCTGTCGATTTCCCGTCAATCGCCGGTCGATTTTAGGTCAAAACTTGGCGAAATCGTGGAGCTTCTCTGGGCGGCGTCCCGACAGTAATCGATTGATGACCCACCGATTCCCGAGCGGTCTCCCACCGGTCACCAGCTGATTTGAAAGAATAAGCCCGGCGGGGCACCAAAATCCGCTCGGTGCTCGCGGGCGGTCGAGTATTACTACATGCAAAATTACAATAAAATAGGAAGCGTTTGATGATTTGAGCTAAAAAAAAATAGTAAGTGAGATAATTGGACTATTCCTGTATATAATAAACAAGTCCAAATCGTTTTCGTTCAATATATGCTAACGTCATGCGAGAATACGTTCGCCTATTGGACGCTACCATTTCGGTAGAGAACTCCAGTCGGAAAGAAGGGTTAAGATAAGAAATCCAGACCAGATTACCAAAGGCCTTTTGGCTGACGCCACTTGGTATCGCGTTCACTCGGGTTTCCGCGATTAGTCTCGTTTTAGTCGCTCGGCGTCAGATATAAATATCGTTATTAGACACGAAGCCTTGTCTAAAGGCTAGGCTGTTGGTGAAAAGCATCACATGCCAGCTGGCACCCCCTCACCTATGCCGGAGTGACCTAGCTTAAAACCGAAAGTCTGCGAAATGTACCTCAAAGACTGGTAAGATGGTATTTTGAAAAGGGTGGGGGTGAGTGCAAAGTACACATGTACATACAGAGGTGATATTTGAGCGCGCACGTGCGCTTTAACACAAGTACGTAGAACTTGCTAGGCCGTCTCTTTCCAAAATTAATAATTTATTGAATTTTCTCCAAAAAAGCAAAAAAAAAAATATAAAAGAAAATAAGCAGAAGGAAAGGGGATGGAAAGAGAAAGAATCCTAAAAATAGTCATTTATGACATAAAATTGTACATATGTATATATATAAATAATTCATAAAATAGTGTGTGGCAAAAATAGTCAACTGTGACTGATTGCCAAACAAAATCAAATCAAGAAGAAGAAGAAGGGAGCTGTGCGGTCTCGGAGGGGGATAAAGGGGAATATGGTAGGGGGAACAAAAGACGCGCGGTTCCACGGATGACTTCCAAGGGGCCTCTTGGACGGTATCTCCATCCATGACTCTCTCCCTGGTTCTCGTTATAACATTTTTTTTTAGGAAACTCGATTTAAACATGGGCCATAATTCATGGTGTCATTTTTAGATTAGATTGAACCATGGAGTAGTTCCTATAACTTCATAGGGTGTTAATCGATGGTTATCTCTGATTTTCCTAGGAACTTGAAGAATGTGCTTTCTTTGACATGAACACCCACACGATGCCGTTCATTCTTCAGCCACATGAAAAAGGAGTTCCCGGAATTCTCGTCACTCTCATCTTGAAGCAAAAAATCACGAAGCGTATCGCCTTCCAAGTACTGTACAAAGGTTAGTTCAAGGGCATGATTTCTTAGGGGGAGGGGGGTGTTGAAAGTGGCTTAAGGACTTCCACTATCAGTGGTGCTAGAGAAAATCTTATATTTTGCGGTTTCAGGATTGGTTATTTGCCTGAGCTTCGGACAAGCTGTGACAAAACATCAGATTTTACACAAACATTTTAAATTCCACACACATGTTTTCTTTCTTTTCAGGCGTTTTTAACGTCTTGTGTGATAACGACATGAGATTATACGAATTTTTAAAACGCATTTTTATTGATTTTGGACATAATGCTCCCGGAAACAAAATTAAACTTTTTACTAGTTTTGACGATCTTGGTATCATTTTTCATGTGAAAAGATTATACTACTTTTGATACCAGTGAATTTGACCTTTTATTTCAATCGTTTTGATTATTATTTCTATATCGCCGTGATGGAGGATTATCAACACGAATTATTTGTTCTCTATATACATACATTATATTATATACACATTATTTTTACGTGCAAAAACACCATGACAAGAGACTCGAATTTGAAAAAATTATCATTTTAGGCTAATCACTTCTCATCACGTTGATATCATATATTCACAATTTAGATGTGCTCCATGAGAATCCAATTGCCCAATCAAAGCCGATAGAATCTGCATCGTCCAAAGGCAAAGCTGAACCAACTGATGTTGGACGAGGAACATCCAAATGTAAGAGATAACAAATATTTATTATTACTATTTTTCCTTTTGGTATGCAGGGCATCGTATCACGAAACCGGCATGGGTACAAATGTAAAACGTGTGTACAAATTAACACGCATTCAATGGAATGTCGACGAGCTTGATATATGAAACAATTTCCTCATTGTAAAGTGACGATTTGAACAAAGTCGAACAAATTAACATTATATGTGTGCAATTGTGACTTGATTATGATATGAGTTTTCATTGATTATTGCATTTTCAGCATCTCAGTTCTCCGAAGAGCTGACGGGAAGCGAGCATCATCTTGAAACGATAGTTCCAACATCACCTGAACCTGCAGACACAAAGGGTAAGACTATATCAGGAGCGGTTCTGGAAAATATAAGTATAAATATTATGTTATTTTTTGGTGGGCCTAGGTCGATGCAGGGATGAGGTCTTCTAGCAATCGCTTTCTACATATGTGTTTTTTTTTAGGTGGGGGAGGGGGAGAGGGGGAACCTAGAACTGCTACTGCGGCCTATGTTCTTGTAATTGGCCTTTGTTCTAAATATCCTGTAATGTATTATCAATGTATTTTTTATACCGTATAATATTTAACAAATTTATCTCTTCGCTACATGTTCCATGATCGTATCTCAAACATGTCAATAAACCAAAGTAAAACAATATAAGTCGACATGAAATAGATATCGGATCAGTCAGAGCTCTTTACAGAACAGGTTGGAGGTTTAATCATTTTCTAAAAGTTTTTTTGTTTTCGTTGCTTTATTTCAGACGGAAGTCATACTGATGTCCTTACAAGACCTAGGCCTTTGACTCCACCATCGACAGAGTCACCGTCATGTGAACATGCCTACCAAGTCACAGATGATTTGGTAACGAAGACAATAGCAATTGGTAAGGAGCTGAAAGATAAAGTCGTGTTCTGGGCTCTGTAACATTAAAAAAAGAAAAATCAATTTGATATCCCACCAAAATAATCTTATCTCCTCAATCAATCGTAACTTTAAGGTGAGTAGTTACTGACATTTAATTTTATGTTACAGATGGTAATGACGAACGCAATCCTTTGGCAAAACATTAATATATATAAATATATTATGCTACACTCAATCCATGTGTAATACGTGGGCAGGCTACCTAAAACGGTTGCTGGAACTTAACCGGGGTAATAATATCTGAAGTCCTGTGGAAGCGCATATTATGTATTGTGATTTAAGCTTATTTCCTTTACATGCTCTTTGTAAATATGAACAATGTAATATTTTTGTTAATTTTGTTTTAAGCTCCATCGACATCATCGACAGTGCCCGTTCGTTCATTAGTCGAGTCTGTAGCAGAGGGGACAATGGGAGACTTAGCCCCACCACCAATTGTGACAAACATTGTCCAAGAGTTCATTCCAAGAGATCGAATTATGAACCAGCATTCTGGGAACGTCTATAATATTATCAACGTCCAAGAGATGGTCTTCAACAATCCGCAAGGGAATAATCCTCAAGGAAATACTGTTGCCCCTACCCCTGTTGCTATTCCTTCCATAGTACCTCCTATGCTACAGCATGAGTTGCGTTGTCGGCTGAATAGAGAAAGCCCAGTTTTTGATGACTGGAGGGGTCTTGCCGTTCAGCTGGGACTTGAAGAATTCATAAAAGATCTGGAGCAGTGCAAGAATCCGACTGAAGAACTACTCGTTCTTGCTGAGAGTCAAAAGAAGATTCAGAACCTTGGGGACTTGGCCAAGGCGTTCGAACGCATGAATCGTGGAGATTGCCAAGAGCTCTGCGAGAACTATGCGTTTGAGAGAACAAAGTCAGCTGGTCCTCGGAAGGATCAAATGGAAGATGATGACACAGACAGTAGTGATTACTAGTAGGGAACAGGCTCAATCCGTTCCATATCAATGATGGGCCTCTGAAAATAACGGAATCCCAGAAAATACTGGGTGTGCACTTAAAATCTGATCTAAAGTGGGACATTAATTATAACTGTGATTAAGTTATGATAAAACATCGATAATTCTCGGTTTCGTTTTTTTCTGGGACGCACTGTATATTCGCTGCATTTAAATAGGATTATTACATTGGTTGCTTTTACAGGAACGAAGTGAGATTATCTCTAGGCATATTCATCGATTTTAAGAAAGTAATTTTGAAACCGTTAATCTTAATATACTACTAGCTCTAATCTCTCTCATCATGGTATTCGAGTTTAACCTTTTGCATGGTTTAAGGACTATCTTAGTAACAGACCCAGATTGTTCAATGTGGTCTAACGTTATCTATAAGGAATAATATAAGATGTGGTGTTCAACAAGGATTAGTACTAGGTCCAACTCTGTTTTTATCTAAATAAATGATCTACCATCAGTAACTGATTATTTCGATTTGCGGCTGTTTTCCGATGATTCTAACATAGTTCATACTTTTCCAGCTGATCAGGGCAAAATTAATATGGATCAAGTTTTTTACAACACACAGAAAAATTGGTGCATTGCAGGTAATTATCAGTAAGTTATATGTCATGTATTTCAGCAATATAATTATGTGCAATATTAACTGTCATGATGATTGGCACAGCAGGTTCTTTCATTCATTCATATTTTGATATTACATGTACTGTTATCCTTCCTCTCACTCTCCCATCCCTTTTCTCTATTTGAACTTGCTACTTTTCAAATTTCCTTTTCTCTTCTTCAGTTTAAGTCTTTCCTCTCTATTTCTATTTCACTCCCTCCCCTCTCTCTGAGCTCTCTATCTGTTTTCTCTCTCTCTCTCTGCCTCTTCCTCTTTCTCCCTTCGTCTCTCCTTCCTCCTCTCTGTTTCTCTCTCTCTCTCTCTCTCTCTCTCTCTCTCACTTTCTGTCTCTCCCTCCTCCTCTCCACCTCTTTCTCTTCTGATGATGTTTTACAGTGCAGCATTCTTTAATTATCTGCTATTCTTACTGTGACCAATAATACCTAAGGACTTCCATTTTTTATGTGCAATATGTTTATACATCATGTCACACTTGTGATTAGCACACTGCCAAAACTCCAATCTTAATACTTGTTAATACTTTTTGATACTCATTATACCTTTTGAATGGAATTTGTATTGCATTTTATGGCAGTTTTTCCTGTGTTACAGTTAATTGAATTCACGTATCTGGATACATTGTATTTGTTTTAATGTAAACATTTATTCATTTTTATATATTTGTTCTCATTTGTTATGTTTTCTTTATATATATATATATATATATATATTTAGTGCAATGCAATGTTTTTTTTTGCATTGTATGTTTGATGTAAACTTACATTTTTAGTCTTTTGACTTTTTGACAAGTCTTGAATAAAACCTCATTTGAATTGAATTAAATTGAATATTGCTAACAACTAATTCAATGAAACCTATTTCATGTTGTTAAGTAGGAGTAAAAACAGGTATTAAATGGTAAACTGGAAACAGCTGGAAGGGAAATCGAAGAGGTTGATGTTGCCACTTATGATAGACATCTGTCATGACATTATCATATAAAACGTGGATAAAACCACACAAAACCTGCGGAATATAGGTGTGGGAACGCAATAATAAGGTTAGCCTATTAAGAAGCATATTGTATTCACAGAAAATTGCAGTTCGTGTTTTTTATTTTGCATTTAGAGATGGGAGAACTCCTACAGCTCCAATACTTAAAATATTGCGAATCCTAACCTTGTATAATTAGGATGATATATCAATCTCTACCTTCATGTCTGATCTGTTTAATAAACATTTGCCTCAAATGGTGACATATTATTGTGCCGTTCTAGAGTAAAGCTACTCCACAAGGCAAACAGAAGGTGCACAATTACGTCTCCCAAAATGTAGAACGACACAAGGTCGATTTTAATTGTCTTTTGAGTTTTGTCATAGATTACCTATTAATGTCAGACTCTGTAACCACACATTTGTTGAACAAATCATGAATTAAAAATCCATGCAAATAGTCTGTATGTACACAAATTCTATTTCATATTATAAGTTTGTAACTTGTAAGACATTGTTAAACTGTAGTCTTTCTTTTGTATCGATTGTAATGGTAAATTCCTTTTTTTTTCTCCTGAAGGTTACTTGTATAAAATACATTATTTAGCTGTAAGGTGTTGGGATCGACTAGCACATATCCTATCTGGCCCCTTTTACCAACCAATATTTTGTCTTCTTGTACATGTAAATATGGTTGTATGAAATGCATGGTTATTATTTGCTGTTGGTAAATTTGATGTGTTCTTATGTTACATATTGTATATCTTGTTTTCTTAAAGGGTTGGCCTCTTACAAGGTTTGTTTCCTTTTTGGCCTCTGCCTTCCTCACTTTTTATAATTTATCTCATGTATTGTCCTCCATTTTGTCTGTTTATGTATGTATTTTTATCTGTTGATCTCTTGAGGAGAAATAAATGAAACTGAACCAAATATACAAATCTAATAAAAAAAATCTATACATCGACAGGATTGTAGCTATAAAAGTGAGGTACATGTAATAATAATAATAATACATATGATTTATAAGGCGCCAAATCCACTTGACAGTCAAATGCTCAAGGCGCAGCTTGTGCAAAAGATGAAATACATACATGATACATTTATACAAAGTGCGATAGGAAAGGTACAGACATGAAAGGTAATGGTAATCAATTATAAGCTAAATTAAACAGATATTTCTTAAGATTGTTTTTTAACACCTCAGCAGAACTGCTATTCTTAACCCATTGAGGGAGAGTATTCCATAACGAAGGCCCAGCATGAGCGAAGGTTCGTTCCCCCCACTTTGTTTTAACCCTAGGAGTAACAAGTAAGCCAGAGTTTTGAGAACGTAGCTGTCTAGAAGGAAAGTAATGCTTAATCAAGCCGATGTTATACTGCGGAGCAGAGCCATGTATACAGTGAAATAATAGCAAAATAATCTTGAAAACAACACGTTTTTCTACGGGCAACCAATGGAGTGATTTGAGGACTGGTGTGATGTGACTGTACTTGTTGGACAGGGTCACGACACGAGCAGCAGCATTCTGTAATCTTTGTAATTTTGCGAGTAGGTTGTGAGGCGAACTAAACAAAAGGCCATTACCAAAATCCAAGCGAGAAGAAATCAAAGCATGAGTAATTTTCTCGGTGGCACCACGGTTAAGATATTTACGAATAAAACCCAAATGAAATGAATTCAACATTTGAAAGTATCCAGAATGAATTACCTTTGAAAAAATTGCTGCTCCTTACCCAGAAAAGAATGGGGAGCTGGTACGATGATGAAAGCCTTTATGATAGCAACATTCTCAGGGAGTGGAGATGGTGCACATTGTGTGCGTGAATGGATTCGATGACTGGAGTAATAATTCTATAACAGTGCTTAGAGAAGGTATTCCGCATCAGGTACTAAATACACCCAAATTATTCTTAATAAAGTAATGTTTTATAATGCTGGAATATTAAACATACACACCAAAATTAGTACTAGGTTCTAACGAACCGTTCCCTCTCAGAATTGGAATCATTTTCAGTAAGTTCGTTTAACTTTCCAAGCTTTCCTTGGTGAAACAACAAACTACTGTAACAAATTACACAAAAATGACACAGAATAAATGCATTTCACTTTGTTTAATGAAACATTTATGCTTACATGATCGTAAAACAATGTAAATGAAAGGAAAATGTACGATCCCCTGTTTATTGAACCATTACAAAATATTCCACAAAAGTGGAGACTTCTTGAAACTGGGGTAATGTACGCGAGATGATCGACTGTGGACCCGAGCTGCAGAATTTTGAGCACGTTGCAGTTTGATTGATTGATTAATTGATTTTTATTCGACAAGCTTCCAACATACAACAATATACAATAATAACAGATCAGAAATAAGTCAGCTTGAACAGGATAACCCTCGAAAGCTCGAGAGCTTATTTCCAGTGGGGTCCCTTACAGACATGTATAAAATTAATAACTTAAAATAGTAATAATTATTTACAGACAGATAAGAAAAATAAAATAATTGATTATTAAAGATAATAATAATAATAGCAACATAAAACTGATGATAGAAATGATAATAAGTACAAGAAGAAAAGGAAGAAGGAGAAAAAGAAAAAGAGGTGGAGGAAGGAGAGGAAAATAATGATGAATTTGTAGAATTTCTATAACGTACGAAAATATAAGTATATACAAAATGAAAAAGTATGAACCGGCAGAAGAATACAAATTTCAATCATATAACATGTCATTTACTTCTCTTATCTGACTGTCAAGTATTAGGTATTCCTTTAATTTCCTCTTAAAATGAGCATAGTTTTCTATTTCCTTTACACCATTGGGAAGGGAATTCCAATATTTTATGGCATTGTAATAAAACGAATTTCCAATACTAACGAGATGGCGAGATGGTAAGAGGAGGTCTTGAACAATAAAGTATTTCCATAATCGATACGAGACATAACAGAGCCTGCAACCTTGCATGATAACGTCTTTCTGATTACAATTGCGTAAGTCAGTAAGTGCATATAACAGATCGAAAAGTAATTGTAACGTGAGCAGCAAGGGTGTCGATCCCGGGGGGAGGGGGATGGGGGATATATCCACCCCCCCCCCAATATTTCAGGTGGGGGGATGGCCTGTACAATCACCCCCCCCCCCCCCCCAATAATTCACCATCAAAAAAAAGGAAAAAAGAGAAAAATTTATGATGAGAGCCCGATGAGAGTAGTTAATGGTTATTACTCGCAAGATGACCATCAATATACACATTTTGCTATCTCATTTTCATAATACATATATATATAAATAGAAAACGAAGTAAATGAGACGACCGTATATGAGACAAGAATAAATTGAATTCTCGCTCATACGGCTTCATCAGGAGTTGATGAATTTATTCAATTTATTCAATCAACGGCATCATAGAAATGCAGTGCGCCAAATGCAAAGCCGCAGCGTTAAAAAGCAACGAGCTTAGTAAATGCTAAGCGCAAAAGTGCAAAAAAGAAGAAGAGAGTGGGAGAGAGAGATAATGAGAGACAGTGAGAATACAGGCGCGTAGCCAGGGGGTGGTGGGGGCGGTCCCCCCCCCCCCCCCCGCCAAAAAAAAAAAGGAGAGAAAGAAGAAAGGAAGAGGACGTAGGAAGAAAAAGGATTAAGAGTCGAGAACGGTACAACGAATCGTCTCCTTTCTCTAATAATTTAATGAAACGTAAAAGCTTACGCGCTTCGCGCGGAAAGGGGGGGGGGAGGGACTGAATTCAGCAAGGATTAAGAGTCGAGAATGGTACAACGAATCGTCTTCTTTCTCTAATAATTGAATGAAAGGTCAAAGCTTCAGCGCTTCGCGCGGGAGGGGGGAAATGAATTCAGACAAGGATTAAGAGTCGAGAATGGTACAACGAATCGTCTTCTTTCTTAAATAGTTTAATAAAAGTTCAAAGCTTTCGCGCTTCGCGCGGGAAGGGGGGGGGAGGGGGAACTAAATTCAGACAAGGATTAAGGGTCGAGAATGATACAACGAATCGTCTTCTTTCTCTAATAATTTAATGACACGTCAAATGGAACTGAATTCAGACAAGGACTAAGAGTCGAGAATGGTACAACGAATCGTCTTCTTTCTTAAATAATTTAATGAAACGTCAAAGCTTCCGCGCTTCGCGCGGGAAGGGGGGGGGAGGTGGAACTGAATTCAGACAAGGATTAAGAGTCGAGAATGATACAACGAATCGTTTTCTTTCTCTAATAATTTAATGAAACATCAAAGCTTCCGCGCTTCGCGCGGGAAGGGAAGGGGCGTGGGGGAACTGAATTCATACAAGGATTAAGAGTCGAGAATGGTACAACGAATCGTCTTCTTTCTCTAATAATTTAATGAAACATCAAAGCTTCCGCGCTTCGCGCGAGAGGGGGGGGGGAACTGAATTCAGACAAGGATTAAGAGTCGAGAATGGTACAACGAATCGTCTTCTTTCTTTAAAAATTTAATGAAACTCCCCCTCCCTGCACCCACCCCCTAGGAGATGCTCACTACCTGCCCCCTTAAATTAAAATCCTGCCTATATGCTTGAGAGGATAATAATCCAGGTAGCAAGCCCTTGTGGGACCCACATGGGTCCCATATTCTCTAAAATGTTATCTTTATTGAGGGTAACTTGAAAAAGTTAATAACTTGGAAGGGAGGGGGTGCAACCTGCCACACGCCTCTACCTCTTGGTTGCTTTGATCCATTGCCGAAAATATTTTGGCACCTTTCATCCCCCCCAACCGAGGATACAAATCGACACCCTATTTCAGAGTATAGAAATGGACTCCAAGATTTCCTACTACTTGAAATGGGGAGAAAAAATTAATCAAAACGAAAATTGAAGATACCTACTAAATGTTCATTCTCAATGGATACGAATGCAGGTATGTTCATACTGTGAAGTAATGAATTATAGAGCGATGATAAATCAACTCTTTGACCTTGATTGATTCGTTACATTTTACATGAATGTGGTGACCGTATCAAGATAATTACCCCTGGGTCAATATCATCCCCCGGAAAATTACCACCGGAAAACTATCCCAAAGGACAACCACCCCTAAAGATAATTTCCCCCCCCCCGAAAATTCCCCCCCCCCCCTTTCCGAGGTTATTTCCACCCCTGAACATTGCCCCCTAGGTAATTCTCCCCTGTAAATTCCCCCTCCCCTTCCTGTTTATAAAAGGGGAAGTCCACGCTGAATAAATTGGTTTCAAAAGAAGCATTTTTTCGAGGGGGTAATTGTCCTCGAGGAAGGGCATGCAGCTAGGGGTTATTGTCGAAGGGTGTAATATTCAGGGAGGGGGTTACTTGTCTTCGGGGTGTAATCACGAGGAGGGAGGGGGTATCCTTGGGGTCGGTTGTCCACGGGGGTGGTTGTCCTCGCCGGGGGGGGGGGTAGTTTTTCCGGGGGTAATCTTCCGGGGTGTAATTGTTTGTTTGTTGTTGTTGTTGTTGTTTGTTTGTTTGTTTTTTTGTTTGTTTGTTTTTGTGGGGGGGGGGGGTAATTCTCCCGCTGGTAATTGGCTGGGGTGATTGTGTCGATGGGGATAGGCCTACTATAATTGTCCTATAATATAGAACTGTGTCAATCACTAATTCATAGGTGCTTCAAGTGGCTTTACCTCCTGACGTCATATAGAATTGTTCAATCATAACGAAGATCAATCAAGAAACGAAGAACAGATTAAGAGTCCAACTCCTCCAATTAAAGTATCTACCACCACCTCATCCTAATTAGTGACAACCCTACCGTACCCCCTCCCCCCTCCCCCTTCCCCTCCACGCCCATTCTCGTCACATCACATCAATGACCCCTTTATTCTGGTATTCAATATGGCGCAGACTGGTGTACTTCCGTTTGTGAGGGGTGTGGATCTCAGCCGCAATGATTTTCGGGTTTGTTAATGTTACATGTTAATATATGTATTGTGAAATGTTTGAAATTTGGTTGTTGATGAAGTATTCCGCCAGAGTGAAAAGGTTTTAGTTGTTTGTTGGGTGCAGTAAAGAAAAACATACCGGTAGCCGTATGCCAAATTGTGTGTGTGGTCCCATATGTTTAAATCTTCGTTTGTAAAAACGCTGCGCATAAAATAAAAGGCGGCGCCAGCCACACATAGACTAGCTGCATTACTATCCTGGCTGTGTATTAAAAGCTGTGTTATTGATTCTCAACATTTCAAACACTACTGTACAAAACCCAACTGATTTCAGTCAAAATCGGAACTCTAGTGACAATTGATGACACCTAAATCGCAGTAAAATACAACTTTGTTTAACTTACCAATGTTAGAAATAGAAAGAATAATTTAAAAATTCGAATTTGAAATTGTAAGTCTCTTCTTCTTCCAGTATAGTACGATCGATCAGCCACTTAATTTTGTATTCATTGAGTGCAGTGTGTGTATTGTGTGTAATTGCTGCCTCTCGGCAAGTACACAGCGCTAGAGGTCAATACGCTATGCTTTGCTAGAGTGGGATAAGTGCTCTTTCAGATATATATAAATCTACTATTACTATTAGGGTGTCTGGAAGATTTTTCAATCTGCAATTTGGGGTCGTTTTTTCACCATTTTTTGTTGTTGGTGTGAATAAAAAGTGTAATCAGAATAAAACATTTCAAATTTCAAGACTCACTGATGTTTTTATCAAAAGATACAGCCCCTCCAAAACTCTGCAATATTCATAGAATTTTGGTCAGACTTAAACGCAGAGTTATGTTGTTTTGCTGAATTTAGCCAAACAGCTCCATCGCGCAATATGCATGCGTATGCAAAGCGTACTCATGTTGCTAAGCTGAATGTGCAACTTGAGCCATTTGTCTCCGCGATACCTCCATTGACTATAACGTACATTCACTTCCGGGTTTGAGAGCGCGATCTGCTAGCCATACCTTCATTCACTATAACCTGCATTCACTTTGGGGTTTCATTCGCCTGATATACATACGCCGTCCGAAATGCATATTTATGTGCAGATGTTACGCGATGTAACCATGGTTTGGACTGAGCAGAGCGCACGCCTCCCTAATTAGCTGATCCAACAAATAGGGGGAAGGGTATTTTTAAACTGTTAGGGCGGGTAATCTCTTGGGGCCAACCAAAAAATTACTTTTTTTTTTACGAGGGCTCTTTTCAGATTTTCCCTTAAAAAAAAAAGCCCCCCTTAATTATTTTGCGGTGGCTATTTTGGAGCTCAGGGGGGCTTTTTTTTTTAAAGGTTGTATTTTTTTTAAACACTGTTTTACCTAATTAAATTCCAAGCAAAGGCAAATATAGATACAATTGTAGCGTACATATGTCATGTAGAGTATTGCAGACATTCAGATACCCATGATTTATTCACTTTGTGATAAACATGTGGCTTTATGATTTACATATACATGTAACTAAAACTTGTCAAAAGGAGCGTTTTGTTTAACTGTTCGTTTTTCATATCCTAAGAAAATATTATCACTGACACGCAGGCTAGGAATTAATTTTTTTATGGGGGCTACTTTTCCCCATTGCCTAAAAAAAACTAAGGGGCTACTTTCTTAAAGCCATATTGTAAGCTGTAACAATAAGTTGTGTTTTTCCTTAGCCATCATAATACTACATGTAGCAACCAAATTGGTAGGTAATATGTTATTTAGTCTTTTTTCTGTCCCAAATTTAATTGTTATCATGATCATGGACAATGCAATCCCATTTAAAAAAAAGGAAGACTTACTCCCTTTAAAATTGTGTTATTTATAACCATTAAATGTGAGTAAATATTTTTACTGTTTTCCTACATACCGATGTATTTGTTATGCCGAAACATGCAAAATCATGGCCTTATTTTTTTTTATAGACTCTAATTCTAAAGGCCGAGCCAAAGCTAGTTTCATTTCGTAGACGATGCCATCACTCATGACAATTGGGCCTGGCATCGATCGTATATCAATAATTTAATTTAATTAAACAGTTGTAAGAAAAATTCTGAGGAGTAGGAACATCCTTTATATATTTATTTACGGTTTTTTTATAACAAAATTCAATTTCTGTCTACGAAACTTGCTTGATACCGATTTTACAGGAAAACATCCGGCATTGATTTTGCACGTTTCGTTATAACAAAAATATCAGTATGTGGGACAACAGTAACAAATATACTCGCATTTAATGGTTTTAACTTATAAATAACACAATTTTAGACGGAATAACATTTTTTTTAATGGGATTGCATTGTCAATGATAAAAATTAGGGCCAGAAAAAAGACTAAATAAACATATTACGTACCAATTTGGTCGCTAGCAGTTCAGCTCTCGTCACTCGCAAATACTGCGAGTGCATTCATGCTGTGCACGAAACTACTCTGTATTTCCATCGGGGCTGGTGGCCTGTCCGGCCGCCCGGAGCTTAGGCGCAGGCGGATACCGCTGTAGATCTAGCTACAGTAGGTACGACCGCCGATCCGCTGCAACTCACAAAACTTTTAAAATGTTGATGGAAGTTTCTAGTTTTGGAGTTGGGAGTTGGAACGGAGATTTCACTCAGACACATCAATAAATTGATTTATTAATTCCTAGGGAATATCAATTCATGACGGGGGCAATTTTTCAAGATTTATTGATTTTTTTTCGCCCTCGTCTTGATTTTTACCGTGGCGATTTCAGAGGTTTAGGGGGCGAATCGCCCGTCGCCACCGTGTATTTTTTTCGTTGCTTGGGGCTAGCGAAAAAGTAAGTGCCTAGATATTTTCCTTATGTCTAGCTGGACATAACAGACCTGCCAACCAGATTTAGTCGTATTTCGTACAATTTTTTTTTTGTTGTTGTTGTTTTGGGGTGTTTTTTATTGGTGGTGGCGCGGTTCATAAAGTGCCAAATTTTGGAGCTAGGATGCAAACAACATTTCAATTGCTGTTTTGACCAAGATATTTTTAGAATTTTGGGGGTGCTGCCCTTTGGGGAATATGAAGAAAAACCGGCTCTTTCATATGACACCTCATTTATTGAGTTTCACCTTCAGGATCACGAGCCCTAAAGGTTTGAATTTCAATTTGTTCCTAAAATCATTGACCATTTTTGTATTATCGCGCAATGCACGTAGACTGCATAGGGATGAGTGCAATCTCTATGAGAAGGATTTCAGCACACAACAGCGGGTGCGCGATCAGACACCCTAATACTATATTGACCAATGTTCTGTTTGCAGGGAGATGTCTTTCCGAATGCTGTGGCTGACATGTCTGGCCTTCGCTGGCTACGACTCAACCAGACCAACCTGGAGATGCTACCAGATGAACTTTCACAACTCAATAAACTGGTATGTATAGCCTGGTTTTCCCACTCAAGGAGGCATTAGTTTACTTTATGTGTAAAAGAAACCTGTCAAGATGACCTTTATCAATTGATTTTTGATTTTTGAATACCACTGTACAAAACTCACCAGAATTCACTTATAAAATAGACTCTTTAGTGACAACTGATGACACCTAAATAGTAATAAAATACAATTGATTCAACTCGCTGATGTTAGAAAAATACTTTATGCATTGTAGAAGTGGGCTTCCCATAATATACATGTACAGTACATGTACCTCTGACAGACACTAAAATATCATATAATTAGTATTATTGTAATCTATAGCTCATAAGGTTTCTGTTGGTATATAGTTCATCTATTTCATTTTCCACTTCAGGCGGTCTATTATTAAACAACTATTCAACGAGAACCTTGTACACATTTTTGTGTTAGAGATCAAGTGTTGTCCATTGATCAATGTGTATTTAATCTGTGAAGTCATAATTTGTGTTCTTATGTTATTTATACCTTGCATCCCATTTCCTCACCCACACTTGATTAAAACAGGAGCACCTCCACATGTCTAGGAATAACCTGATCCAGATCCATGGTGACCTTCCCACAATGCAGTGCCTGCGCACCTTGAACCTGCGGCACAACAAGATCCGTAACTCCGGGATTCCCAACGATATCTTCATCCTGGAAGATATGACTGTTGTTGTAGGAGTTTCATCTTCATCTAAATTATATTATTCAAGAGATAGTGTTACAGTAGATGTAGAGATCATTCATGATGTGAAGTGAGAATCAAATATGCTTACAAATTATGAAATTCCTTTAATTTAATTAATTTTTTTTTTATTTATTTTTTTTTTTTGGGGGGGGGTGGAATTTTATGTGAACAGTCGTCAAGAAGAAATTTGTTTTTGTCCATGGTAATGCTGAAATGCTGAGAAAGTAGGGAGCTCTAGCTATTGTAGTAATGGTTGGATTTAAAAAGCACTTGAGGACCCAAAGTGCTGAATCCTATAGTTCTAGCTAAGCTTCCATGATTAGAATATCAATCATTCTAGAAGGACATTACCACAATGTACCCATGTACTTGTACTTCATGCAGGTCAAGAGTGCCAAATGTTTATGTACAGCTTTCATCATCGTCACCATCAGGCCTTTAAAAAAAATATTGTATTGCCCTTTAGGTGCCAAAACATGGGTTGGTCGGAAATCCTTTTTTTTTTTTTACTTTTTTTTTTTACTCCCCCTTTGGGCTGATATTTCTCAGTTTGAATGCTTTAATACATTTTTTTCTAAAGAAACAGTAATTTTTTGTTTGTTTTGAAAAAGCGGACCATAGATTTCAAGATTTTTGGGTCGGTCGCAAAGGGCAATACAACATCTTTTCTTTGTTGGCCTCGTCATAAGAAGCTGCTCTCCTGGTAATCTAGATTATCATTCCTTCTTTGCAGGATTTTAGCCACAATCAGTTATCGGCTATACCAGAGGATATGGAGAAAGCAAAGTCTCTTCTAGTCCTCAACCTCAGCTTCAACAAGTAAGTATTGATTGAAATGCTTACATGCCATGGGTGGTAATCTCGTAAGTAATGATTTCAATTGCATACCATGTTGCTACATGTACATTGAAGATATTGTTACTTTTCCCTGAAACCCTGGACAAAAAAACATACAACATGTAAATATATTAATGAAGTGAGATTATTTTTGTTAAATGTTAGTAAACTTGACGGTATGGTAGGCGGTTAAACATAAAGTTTGTTGTTTACTCTTAGACATTTTTTCTTTCGGTCAAAAGGAGAAAGAGGAGAGAGAAGAGAGAAAGATAGATAAAAGAAGATGAGATGTGAAGAAAGAGAGATTAGAGAGAGAAAAACTGAGAAGAGATGAGAGAAGAAGAGATAATGGAGATGGAAGAAGAGGAGATGTGGAGAAAGAGATTAGAGAGAGAAAAAATGAGAAAAGATGAAAGAAGAGAGAGAGAAAAGAACAAAGTGAAAAGAAGTGAGTTAAGAAGAGGTGATGAAAAAGGGAGAAGTTGAATAGAAAGAAAAGAAGAAGAGAAGAGAGAGAGAAATGAGGAAGAGAAGGAAGAGAGAGAGAAGGGTGCAGATGTGGGCCTTTAATACACTGATGAAATACAGATGTGAAAAAAGGGACTTTCCCCATCAATCCTATGTAGGTGAAAGTACCCTGACTGATCTCTGTAGCACTCATTCTTACTTTCACTCTGCAGCATCAAGGAAATCCCGTCTCAGTTGTTTATGAACCTCACTGACCTCATCTACATCAACTTCAGTGACAACAAACTAGGTGAGTTAAAGAGCAGGTTCACTTCTGGGAAAGATGAAAAATAAATTGTGATTTTAAAAGTTTTTTTGTTATGTTAGTGTGAAAAATATCCTTGCAAAAATGTCTCTTGAAAGTTGAAAATGATAGCTCTTTGAATGCCCTCACATTTTAAAAAAGACAAGAAGAAGCTGCAGGTTGTGGCCAAAACTTATCTTTGTACAGCACGTATGACTCCCGGCTAGACTGAGGGACTGCAAGGTAAAATCAGTAGAAAAATTATGAACATCAAGATGAATGAACAAATTCTGCTTGAAGTTCCTGCCTGCAAAAAATCTATGTGATGTATATAGGAATATAAGAAATACAGAGTAAACAAAAGTTGTCTTTCATTGTTAGGACCGATAATCCTTGTGCCTGCAACTTATGCTTTCTTAATGCAGATGTATAATGTACAAAAATGTACAATTAAATCCTGTTTCAGTTCAACCAATTGAAGATTACCTTTTAACACTAATAGCTTATCAGCTTAGCCAAAAGCGCATTAATATGTATGAATTTTTACGTAGAGGAAATGCCCTTCATACACTCTGGATACAAATAATAATAATAATAATAGTTCGTCCTTATATAGCGCATTTTAGGACCGCAGGCCCTCTCAATGCGCTTTACAGATATATATATTATTACCCCGGTCATCGGATTCATGCTTACTCGCACACAATGTATGCACATTCTCCACTCCCTGGGGAGCATTCCAGCACGTCGCCATTTTACAAGCGCCACTTGCTAATCTAACCACATTAACTTTCGCATCCTACCGGTACCCATTTAACACCTGGGTGGAGAGTGGCGAATGTAGATCAATGTCTTGCCAAAGGACATTAGTGCCACGGTGGGACTGGAACCGTGGACCTTGTGATCCACAGTCACAAACTAGTCAGGCTTTGAGTCATGCTATGTCATTTTTTCCCACTTCATTTTTAATATACATGTATTCCAGTATTTGTTTGAGTCAATGACAATGCCTTTAATGCTAGCAATATGGAATTCCCTTTCACCTTGAACAATTGAAATTTGAGGACTTTCCAAAGCTTTGGGGAAGTTGCTGGGCGTGGAGCAAAGTGTCAGTTGCCAAACCTCAGATCTAGAACAGGAAATGGATAGTTATGTTGAAAAGAAAGGAAGTCCTTGTTGTGATACATGGTTTCCTTCCTTATACGTTTTGTAGTGAAACATATTGTTAGATGATTGTAAAAACCCGAAAATCATATCATTATCTGATGGGCGCCTGCCTTGTTTGGGTTGTGTTAGGTTCTCTTGCAGGGATTAACGTTGGTGATTCATCTAACGTTAATTCTCATGTTCTTTGTATGGCCGTCTTATTGGATATGAGATCACTTTCAAAGGTCATCATCAAATTGTCTGTTTTTCTCACATACTCTTTGCAATCTTGTCTATTTTTTCAGAAATCTTAGGTTCTCTTGCAGGGATTAACGTTGGTGATTCATCTAACGTTAATTCTCGTGTTTATTGTATGGCCCTCTTATTGGATATAAGATCACTTTCAAAGGTCGCCATCAATGTTTCTGTTTTTCTCACAAACTCTTTGCAATCTTGTCTACATTTTCAGAAAAGTTAGGTTTTCTTGCTGGGATTAACTTAAAAGATTCATCTGACTTTAATGTTCATGTTTATTGCATGGCCGTCTTATTGGATAGGAGATCACTTTCAAAGGTCACCATCAATGTTTCTGTATTTTTCACAAATTATTTGCAATCTTTTCTTTATTTTCAGAGATTCTTCCACCTCAGATGCGAAGACTGACCAATATACAGACCCTGATCTTCAACAACAATCCACTACTCCATTCACAACTCAGGTATGAAATGGTTCATTGTCTTTGATTGAAAGTGAATTACCATACCGTGGTCAAGTGATTATGTCACTGGACCTTGGATCACAAGGTTGTCACAGTACTCTTTTCTGTTGGCAAGAGACTTATCTACAATTGCCACACCTGGACCATGTGAGATTATTGGGTACTAACAAAAATTACCTCAAATACTACAGCGCCTTATATCAGTATAGCTGGGCTATAGCTGGGTAATGATTTCTAAGGAAGCACATAGAGATCCATAATCTGATATGCGCTATACAAGAATTAAATACTATTACAGTAAAAATTTGCCTTAGTGACCACCTGCATAGAAAGACCACATTTCTGTAATGACCATATTTTGTGTATCACTTCAATACTCTTTCTCACTTGTAGGAACATATACATAAATACCACCTGCCTATAATGACTAATTTTCTTTGAGCAGTCTTTATGTACAGGTTTTATGGTATTGTTACTCATTTTACCTTCTGTCAGGCAATTGACGTCTATGACCCAGCTCCAGACCCTTCACCTGCGCAACACCCAGCGGAACCTGACCAACATCCCGCCCCAGCTGGATGCCCTGGTCAACCTGGCTGATGTGGACCTCTCGTACAACGATCTAGAGAGTGTGCCTGATGCCTTCTATTCCCTGTCATCTCTCAAGCGACTCAACCTGAGCAATAACTGCATCACACAGCTGTCTGCGATTGGTAAGGGATCATGCCTTTGGCCAGATTTATCTTTCATTTTCAATTGTCTCATGCTTACTGACAGCACCCTGCTACACGTTCCTCGAACATACGTACACCAAAGCTGGCGACAAGGCTTTCCATGCATGTGCTCCTCGACTCTGGATTGAGCTTCCACATTTTATTCGATTATCACCTTCGCTGGATGTCTTCCGAAAATGTCTAAAAACTCTCCTATTTGACCATGACCAACAAATTTATTCGATAATTTTTATGTAAAGCGCTTTGAAACAACAGTTGGTTTGTAAGAGCGCTATAGAAATGACTTTATTGTATTGTATTGTCTAAGCAGGATGACATTGCAGGGGTCTTGTTAATTATTTTTGAAGGAGGTAATTTGAATTTTATAGGAGGTACCATCACTGCGAGGGAGCGAAGCGACCGAGGGGGGGAGGGTGTGGGAGGGGGGTGTCCCCCCCCCCCCCCACGGTAGGGACCTTTGGGGATTTTCCACTTGAAATCGTGCAATCTGGTGCATACCTAAGAAGAAAATTTGTAGTTATCTTTCCTACCTTGTATTACACATATATTGTAATAAACACACATATTGTTCATGTTTAATATTACATGAACAATCATAACTCATAAGAAAAGTTATTAAGTTGATAATTATTTATCACTTTGTACCATTACTTTGTAATTTTTAATTAAACTGAGATGATGCACCATACTCAATCTTTCTACATCATGATTTGTTGAATACATGTACAGTATTTAAATAATGGGCAGCAGAGGCTAGATTTTGATTTTTTTTTTTACTTGTGACTTTTATTTGGCTCCCCATATGAATTCTCATTTAATTATTTTTTTTTTGACATGAAATTATTGAATACATTTAAGAATTTACTTCAGTTCCTGTTCATTTTATAATGTTATATCACTGTTTTTCCTGACAAAGTGAAGACACTGTATATTTTTTATTCAACTTTTTTAAGGAAATAAATGAAAATAGAATATTCGCGGAGCGCGAGCCTGCATATATCATGCGAGCTAGCTGCGGGGGTCCACCGGGGACGGCCGTGGCCGGCCTAAACTCAGCCGAGTTCAAAACTCTGTTGCCGATTTGCGCATCTCAGAATCTAAAGTACGTTGTCTCTAGACATTGCACGCACGTGTATAGGCCCCGGTTTCCATGATCTTCAAATATCAAATCGGCAACGGATAGTTTGGTTACAGCGAGCTAGCTTCAGTTTTGTTATGATCAGTGTGTATATATTTTGTGCAGTGCATCGTCTTCTCGCGTGCTCGGGATCGCAATGGGGTAGGGACGGGCGGGCTTGGCCGCCGCGCTGTGGGGGGAGAACTGCGATGTAACGTTAGATAGATAGGTCTAGGTAAGTACGGACGACGCCGCGTTCGTGATCGTAAGGGATTTCGTCGACTGCGGCCGTGTATGTGCGGCACTAATTATATCTTGGACGAAATTAAGGAAATTTTGGATTAGCATTGATTTAGATCTACTTTCTGTGATTTTTGCAAGGTTTATTATAGGAATTATAGCCGGTAAGAAACGAGTGAATAGGCGGCAAGTTTTACCGGTTACCGGCTTTAAACGACAGCCCTGCATTGAATGTACGTCGATTCCCACATACGGTGGTTATTGTTTGGACATGGTGAATGATGTGACATTCTCTTCTCCAAATTACCAACCCCACCCTTGTTCACTTCAAACATTTCTCTCTTCAGTTTTCTCCTCTATGGCAAGAGCCCAATCAAAAAGCATTTTTAACCATCTCATGATGTGTCTGACTCTTTCTTTCATCCCACTTCACACTCTTGAATAAGACTGAAAGCTGTCAACTTTTTGATCAGTCTAGCATGATTGTATGTTCACCCGCAGCTAGTGCTTTTATTGTAATCTCTGTCTGTCTCTGTCTATCTCTTTCTCTTGCTCTCTCTCCACCTGTCCCGGATGTTGCAGACTCCTGGACGAGACTGGAAACCCTCAACGTTGCCCGCAACAAGCTGACCTCCCTCCCTCCAACCCTGTGCAAGCTCATCTCCCTGAAGCGCCTCATCATCAGCGGCAACCAGATCGACTTTGACGGTCTCCCCACAGGCATCAGCAAGCTGGTCGCCCTGGAGCAGTTCATCGCTGCGGACAATCGCCTGGAGTCGGTCCCTGAGGGCATCTGTCGTTGCCCCAAGATTAAGAAGCTGATCCTGACCAAGAATCGTCTCTACACTCTCCCCGAGGCGATACACTTCATCACAGATCTCGAGGTGAGTGTCTCTTGAAGGACATGGTATGTTTTTTTTTACAGAGAAAGCGTAGAGATGCATGATTTGTTTGTTTGGGGTTTCGTTTTGCCTTACAGAAGGTTCTGAAGAAAAATTTAACATTTCATAGTCGTTTTCCTCTTTGATATGCCAGGAACAAGGATGTAGAAGAAGCTAAACTTACCAAGCAGATTGAGGAATAACAATACATTATGCTTGCATTTTTTTAGTAAAACATGCCATGATGTTTAGCTATTGATTTAGAATTCTAGGCTATTTGTATATGACAAGCCATTTAGTGATTTTGTGATGGTGGTGTATTTTTCTGAATATTTAATATATCTTACTGCTCAATGTACATTCTCTCTGATTGAAGAAGAGAGGTAATTTAGCTAAATATGTCTTTCCTAATGAAAAAAAATCTGTTAAAGGTACTATGTCCCATTTGCAGGCCAACAAAATTAAAAGGTTGAATTCCAACAGCATTTGAAAGACAATAATAATTTACAACAGCCCTCAAAACGAAAGGGCTTGAAAATGGCTTTTAGTGGGGAAAAAAAAGGACCATTAGTTGTAGAATCGACTTAAGTGATTACAATCACCTAAGTAATAGTCTGATTTTCAGACCCTTTTACCGAATGGTCTTATGTTTTTATTTTGATGACAGACACTGGATGTCAGGGATAACCCTGACCTGGTGATGCCCCCGAAGCCCATCCCACAGCAGATAGGAAGCGGAGCAGAGTACTACAACATTGACTTCTCCTTGAGCCATCAGCTCAGACTTGTAGGCGTAGTGCCTCCTTCACAGGCAAGCTCACCAAGTAAGCAACGCTTTCATATGTAGTTAAAACATTATTATAGCCAAATGTTAACTTATTTTCTTATAAGGTGGGTAGGTGTAATGCCAAAATGGTGTCAAAATGTTGTTCAGCAAGTACAGGAATTTGATTGGGGGAAATTAGAGTATTTCATGTTGCATATCAAATTATCAATCTTACATGTTCATTTGTATTTTGTTATTATGCTAGATAATACCTGAACAGGAAATATAATGTCCTGTTTAAGCATGTATGCAGACTTTCGTAAATATTCTGCAGTGGATCTGTGGTCGTTTCAGCTACCGTACAAGACTTTCAAACAAATTGAAGAGGGTCTTTTAGACATCCATCACAGACACAGTAACCATTCCACATCAAGGCTAGTATTAAAGCTGTAGTTATCTTTTGTCAATGTTCTGGTAATATTTTGCAGGTGTTAAGGACGCCCTTGCACGCAAGCGTAGACTGAGGGAGAAGAGGATGCAGATGCAGACTGCCAAGGCACAAGCAGCAAAGGCAGGACAGGACAAACAGGATCAGGTGCTCAAGGTAAGTAATGGTTGGATGATAAGGGAGGTTAGGAGTGGTAGTGTAGGTAGTGGTGGTGGTAGTGGTGGTGGTGGTGGTGTTGATGGTGGTGATGATGATGATGATGATGGAGTGATTATATTGTCCCATGATGCAGTAGTGGTGGTGGTGGTGGTGGTGGTGGTGATGATGATGGTTGTGGTGGTGGTGGTGGTGATGATGATGATGATGATGATGATGATGATAATGGAGTGATGATAGTGTCCATGATGCAGTGGTGGTGGTGGTGGTGATGATGATGATGATGATGATAGTGATGATGCAGTGGTGGTGATGATGATGATGATGTTGATGATGATAATGGAGTGATGACAGTGTCCATGATGCAGTGGTGGTGGGGGTGATGATGATGATGATGATGATGATGGTCATTTGCTGTATGCAATGGTGGTGATGGTGCTTAATACTGCTAATGATTGTGATGATGTTGCTGGTGTTTGTTATAGTGATAGTGAGGGTTATGAGTAAATCCTGTTCAATTAGTATATTGTTCCATAATCGAATATGAAAAAGCTACTTCTAATCTTTGAGAATAAAATGTCAGGGAATTTGTTTTTAAGATTTGTTTATATAAGATACAACTGTTGTTGCTTGCAATGTAGCAATTTAAACAACAAATCAAATGTCAGAACACTTTGAATCTCAAACATTGATTTTAAATGGTAATCAAGTGAAAACAAGTGGGCTGGGAGGGGTTGGGATTGTAATCATCAATGGCATAACCTTTGACCTTTGACCTTTGTATGTTGTACTTGTAGGGTATGAGTGACCTTGCCAAGGAGAAGAATGAAGGGCCAGCGGCAGACGAAGATGAATCAGAAGTCAAGTGAGTTAAATTCGTCTTTCCATTTCTTTACATTTTGAAGAATCATATGAACTTACGTATACCCAGATCAATATTTTCTAGGTAGTTTACTTGCGACTTTTTTAACAATCATTCAGATTTCAATCGATTGCTTGGCAGGAGAAATTCTGGGACTGAAATTACCATAAGAGATGAATTTAACATGAAACTTAAATGGAATTTAGTGGGTTACAGAGTGCTTGAATCTGTAAAACAAAGATCCATGTACATGTATGTGGTTATAACTCGTTGTCACTGAAGTTCTAAGGACTTTCGAGATTTCTCCTTTTTTTCCCTTCATTTTTGCTGTTTAAATCGATTCAATTTTTGAAATGTAGACTGCTCTATTACGTTTCTTTTTTTGAATTAAGCTTTGCATAATTGTGGAAATATAAGGGCATTTAGACTTTTTTTCAAAGATTATGAGTGTGTGTGATACTTTCTGTAACTCTTCAATGTGAATATTTAGACATTGTTTTGTTATGAATTTATTGCTGTAATTCTGTCAATTTTTGAAATAATCTACCAACCCTTCATAAGGATGAGAAGAAGACGCTCAGAGCAGGTTGTAGTGTTCAGAAGGTAACTAACATGCATGAAATGTGTTTAGATGGATCCAAAATACATATTCTGCATAGCTGCACAACTATATTGCATATGATTTTATGTACAAATATCCAAATCGTGTATCAAATGTAATAATGAGAACAAATATATGCAAGACCTACTTGTAACTTTATTTGTGCTTTGTTCTGGTTGTATATTGTTTCCTGTCAATGTAATGTTTGTTTGAGTATTGAACTTGTACAATTTTTTTCTTCTGTACTTTCATATCTTTCTGCATTGCAACCTTAAAGGTAATACAAAGTTTTGGGAAATTTTGAAAATTGGCTGGATAGTGATTCTTCACAAATTTGATATACAGTGTTTGGATGCCCCTGTGGGTGTATTATAAGCACTAGAAAATTAAGCCCCTAAAACTCTGCTTTCGAGAAAAATTGAATATCAAAACCTTCCGGTGCTCCCGGTAAATTTTGATAAATTTCAAACAGCGCTTACTGCCATACAATGGTAGCTGCGACCATGAAAATCTCAGAATATGTAGTTGTGATATATAATTTCCAAACGAAAAAAGCCAATCGGCCGATTTTAGTCAAGAAACATTGTTTCATGGCTTTATTAAAAACCTTGACCTTGAGAGGGAGCTATACAACATAAAGAGTTTATTATTTACAATTTCATAACTTTAGACTCGATTTCAACCGCGACATCGATAACTGCATATTGTAGGATCGCATATATGCTTCCAATATATTAATTTGAACTAAATTCATGACCCCATACCAAAACTTTGTATTACCTTTAATGTTGTTGCTTCAGAAGAGTCGGTAGTACTGTACTTTATTATTTGTGTACATGCAGTTTAAGATGTCCTGACAGTACTGCATATACAGTTACCAGAGCTGCCAACTAGTACGGATTTCCCGTAATTGGTACGGAAATTAACGACCATTACGGCAGTACGGAATGTTGTCTAAAAATTACGGATTTTTTTTTTTTTTTTTTTTTTTTTTTTTTTTTTGCGCATAGGGATCTATCGTAGCAAGTGCTGTACAGTATGGTGGCCATCCAGCACTCGCTGCATGAGAAAGATGGAAAATTATCAAGTATTCTCTTAATAGAAGCCAATTTTTCATTGAAAACTTATGTGTTGTGATGAACTGAAAATCAATATTTAGCAACTTTGTGGGAGTAAAATCACAACAAATTTCAGATAATCATGCGCGCATGCGTCCGCTTGCCATTCTTTTAAGATTCATGGCGCCGCATAGGAAATTACTTATTTATTCCCCAAATTACTGATTTTGAGTCTTATGGTTACTGATTTTCTGTTCTGGAGGTTGGCAGCTCTGAGTTACATATCTGTACCACTTTACTTTGTAAATATCTTTACATGTATTTTGCCTTGGTAAAGTGTTTTTGTGTACTTGCACGATAGTAGTGTTTCATTTACCGAATTACCGATTGCATGCAATATCTGTATTATGATTTAAAGCTTATCTGTACTAGTTTATAGGAGGGATTAGACCGCCCAGCAAGGTCACTGGACAGGTGGTTATCTCATCAACTCAGCTCTCAATTAATATAATAAAAAGAGGTTCATGGGGGACCCATGGTTACCGATTAGGCATTGTTTTCTATATAGAGGTAGCAAGTAACTACAAGTAGGACAGTGTGGCTTTAATGTCATTATCATGTCATTATCTGAGGAACCTATTTTTATTAAAAAGATGATATGGCAAGCAAAACACCTGTGATATTTCACAGTATCTTGATATAATAATAATAATAATAATACTAGGTTCTTGTAAAGCGTTAATGTCTTGACACTCCTTGCGCTCCGCAATTATTACCCCGGCTTTAGCATGGCTGCCATTACGGCGCTCTACCAAGGAATTATTTCCTGCCAGGTACCCATTAACATCATCTGGGTCGAGTGTGGCAAATGTAGATTAATGTCTTGCCAAAGGACATGCCGCGGTGGGACTCGAACCGCGGACCTTGTGATCCACAGTCCGGTGATGTACCCACTCGACCACGACGCCTCTAAATTGGAGGACAAGTTTTGTTTCTTTTTTTGAGATATAAACATTTCAATTAAAATTGCTTGATTTGATACCAGTTGGTTCAAAAATTACATGTGAGACAGAGGTTTCCAACACATTGTCCAGTCTGTCGTTATTCATTTTACGGCACCTGTCTTGAATCAAGGCACCACTCTGGGAGGCAGCCACACAGCCATTAGACTGCAGTCAGGTTTAATGTCGATTCAGTGAATCAGTGTACTTTCTAAGTACATGTACCTCAGGGACATCATTGAGCATGTGCTGTATACAAAATATCTCTTTATAATCCTATGTAATGATTACTCTTTGTAGTCTTTTTGTTTACATCTTTTTATTGTAAATTTATTATTGGTAGTTTGTACAGGACAAATTTCCACCTTTTGTTTTTTTGATAAACAGATCAGCTGATCTTGCCCAGATTGTTGCTAGATTTAGATACAAATTTCATGGGAGGGAGGGGGGGGATATTGCATGTCTTGATAATTTTGCTAGGTTGTCTTGTTTTCTATCATCTTTCTGACCATCACATTGTGGACACATTCAGCATTATATCCATTTGAGTATCAGAAAACCCTTTTACTCCTAATTCTTTCTGTTTCACCTCGTACATCTTCTCATTCTCCTATAGACCCAAGAGCTGGATGGATGCACTAGAAAGGCCCCAACTAGACTACGCAGACTTTTTTGCAGCTAATTGCGGGACTGAACCAGGTCTTCATATCTGGCAGATAGAGAACTTTATCCCAATACAGGTGGAAGAAGGTACGTTCTACATGTATATCAACAGAGTTATGATACCAAAATATACCACAATTCATAGATCAGGGCCCCGTCTTACAAAGAGTTACGATTGATCTAAATCAATCGCAAGTCCTCTAATCAATCACAAGTTTGCAGTCCCCTATCTCTTAAGTACATAGTTGCGATTGATTTCATATCTTTATAAGATGGGCCCAGGCCATGTACTAATCCATCGTAGCATTAGTAGTAATTATAGTATTTACCTAGTGATACTGTTTTTGATGGAGACCCTGCAATCATATGATATTATTTTGAGCAAGAAGGCATTAACTCTGTATGGGAGTTTATACCCTTCTGCCTCTTCTACCTTTCTGACTGGGAAAGTTGTGTTGTTGGCACTACATCACAGTGTCATTACTGATTCAGCCAATTTGAAGTTCCCATATGTATAGTGATTGCGACATTTTAAAATTCATAACTTTATTATTTTATCCCAAAGTCTGCTTTTCTGATTTTTCTGCTTTATTACTTTTGTGTTGTTTTCTACAAAAGTTGTACTTTCATTTGATGTATTCACTATGCTATAACATCATATCTATCCTTCCAAAGGGAATAGTGTCCTGAAACAGACTCATAAGTTGGGCATGGATCATTTTGTTCTTGAAAGTTTCATGGATGTTTCCTCTTACATTTCATAACTATGTATGTATATGTATGACTTTTTCAAAATGTTAGATAGTAATCTTTAATACCATACATTATAATCCCAGTCTTCCTTCTCCCTTCCTCTCCCTGCCATAGCCTTGTATGGCAAGTTTTACGAGGCTGACTGCTACATCATTCTCCAGACATTCTTGGACAGCTCGCAGAACCTGAACTGGCAGATCTTCTACTGGATTGGACAATCCTCATCGGTGAGTTGAAAATCATTTTCTTCCTTTTGGTTTGATAGTTTGTTTTACCTGACTGCTAAGAAAGCATGTGTGTGTTTGTAAGTATGCAACTAGGGGACCAACAGCTTTAAGTCATCGCTGTGGGACTTAGTAATGAGGATTAATGCCTAACCAAAGGACACTAGCGCATCGACTTGGTTTCAAACCCATGACCTCGCAGTTACGGGACCACTGCTTTATCACTCTTCCATCTCGTCTCAAGTATTTAAATCTCAGTCACCTGAATATCTTCATTCAAAAAAAAATTGAAACCATTTATGAAGTCAGATGACCACAAAAAAAAAATGCAGAAACTTCATGTATTCATAGGCCAAACAACAAAATTTCATCATAAAAGACAATTTTGATACAATAACAAATTTGTATGCTACAAATGTAATTCAAAAAAATGTATCAATGTGTCCCAAATTGTAACGTACATGGAGGTGGGTGAGATGATTTAGCCTTCCATATTATGTCATTTTGTTCTTTTGAAAAAGATGTTAAGCAAAATGGTACTGTTGTCCATTAATATTTTATTATAACTTAGCTGTATCATTTTGATTTTCCCGCTGCAGTTGGACAAGAAGGCATGCTCGGCGATGCACGCTGTGAACCTCCGCAACATGCTGGCCACCAGGACGCGATCCGTTCGAGAGGAGATGGGGGATGAGAGCGACGAGTTCATGGAGCTCTTCGATCATGACATCGCCTACATAGAGGGCGGTACAGCCAGTGGCTTCTATTCCGTGGAAGAGAATACCTACACTGCCAGGATGTACCGAGCATCGGGCACGCAGAGTCTGCACCTTGAAGCTGTAAGAGAAAGAATCGTTGACAAATGTCTCCTTTTTGGGGGGTAGTTCCCCTCATTTCCCCTCGCCCATGAAACGACGCCTAATTATCAAAACATCCCTACCCCACGAACAGAGAATGATCCCTTAAAGATACTACAGTATGTCCCTTTAGCAGCCAACATCAAATTCTGTAGAACTTTGCAGGAATTAGGAATATGTCCTGTATGTCCTATCTGTGAAATTTAAACATTAGCAGTGTCTTAGTATTCAAATTATGCAAGGAAACCTCCACATACATCTCCCTGTCAAAAGTGGAGAATCTTCTACATATTTGATATATAAATACTCAACATATATGTACCATGTACAAATTATGAAGTCAACACCATACATTTACTCCAGAAAAATGTGACAGTTTTTAATGTGTTGTTAAACTAGATGTTTTTTAAACGTCTTGTAGTGTGGGTAATATGTTATTGATAATGTTTGCTTTTTTTACCATGTACTCTACCAGGTTCCAATGGATCATGAATCGTTAGACCCTAAGTATGTGTTTGTACTGGATAATGGGATGGACATCTTCATCTGGTATGGACAGAAGTCAAATCCCATCACAAGGTCTAAGGCCAGGTATGTCATGTCCGCGGTAGACTACCTCCATTTTGCTGGTATCCAACAAAAATGCCTACATTTTAAAATCATGTGTAGTAAAATGCTCCATAGACATTCTACAGGTGACAGAAGTTTACTGAAATGATCTGTTGCCTGTAGTTATGCAGAGTAAGATTTGGACGTGACATGGGCGTTCTTAACAGTACTAATACTAAGATATGTTGGTCATCCAAGAATTGATGTTATACGAATAGGCCAGTAATCTATCATCTTGTATTGAAAATTTCCTTTATTTATATTGTATGTTATATATTTTTGGGGTCATTTGTAATTTAGATAAAGATTAACTTAGCTAAATTCACCTATTTCTTGGTTGCCGTGCGAGAAGATCAACGGGATGAAGCCTAAGTTATATCGCTGGAATTACAGAGATTGTAAAATGACGGTGGAAACACTTATTATCCTTACAGAGGTAGAATAGAAACATATTTGCAATTATTATAGTTAGAGTGCATGTATGATTGACTATTTTCTTGAGGGAAAAGAACAATTTCTGATTTTTGTTAGTACATAGCAAATGAGAGGGAGCTCACATGATATGTCATAGAGTTCAAAATTCAAAAATATTTCCCTTTTGTTAGTCGGAATTTGCATAAAAATTTGCTTTAACTTTCACTTACCTGTTCCTCTCATTTTTCTGCTTCTACTATTAAACACCAACTTAATATCAGGGTGGACTTCCCCTTTAAATCTTTCACAACTCTTCATGTCTTGAATTACAACATCTAAGGCCTTCCAATCACTCTCCACTGTATTTCTTTATTTCTAGGTTGATGTGTGAGAAGATCAACAAGATGGAGCGTAAGAACAATGCTAAGATCACCATGATGTACCAGGGTAGTGAGGTGGAGGAGTTCTGGGAGCCTATCGGAGGCTACCGAGAAGACTTTGTACCACAGGTAAGAACAATGCTAAGATCACCATGATGTACCAGGGTAGTGAGGTGGAGGAGTTCTGGGAGCCTATCGGAGGCTACCGAGAAGACTTTGTACCACAGGTAAGAACAATGCTAAGATCACCATGATGTACCAGGGTAGTGAGGTGGAGGAGTTCTGGGAGCCTATCGGAGGCTACCGAGAAGACTTTGCACCACAGGTAAGAACAATGCTAAGATCACCATGATGTACCAGGGTAGTGAGGTGGAGGAGTTCTGGGATCCTATCGGAGGCTACCGAGAAGACTTTGTACCACAGGTAAGAACAATGCTAAGAACACCATGATGTACCAGGGTAGCGAGGTGGAGGAGTTCTGGGAGCCGATCAGAGGCTACCGAGAAGACTTTGTACCACAGGTAAGAACAATGCTAAGATCACCATGATGTACCAGGGTAGTGAGGTGGAGGAGTTCTGGGATCCTATCGGAGGCTACCGAGAAGACTTTGTACCACAGGTAAGAACAATGCTAAGAACACCATGATGTACCAGGGTAGTGAGGTGGAGGAGTTCTGGGAGCCTCTCGGAGGCTACCGAGAAGACTTTGTACCACAGGTAAGAACAATGCTAAGATCACCATGATGTACCAGGGTAGTGAGGTGGAGGAGTTCTGGGATCCTATCGGAGGCTACCGAGAAGACTTTGTACCACAGGTAAGAACAATGCTAAGAACACCATGATGTACCAGGGTAGCGAGGTGGAGGAGTTCTGGGAGCCGATCAGAGGCTACCGAGAAGACTTTGTACCACAGGTAAGAACAATGCTAAGATCACCATGATGTACCAGGGTAGTGAGGTGGAGGAGTTCTGGGATCCTATCGGAGGCTACCGAGAAGACTTTGTACCACAGGTAAGAACAATGCTAAGAACACCATGATGTACCAGGGTAGCGAGGTGGAGGAGTTCTGGGAGCCGATCAGAGGCTACCGAGAAGACTTTGTACCACAGGTAAGAACAATGCTAAGATCACCATGATGTACCAGGGTAGTGAGGTGGAAGAGTTCTGGGAGCCGATCGGAGGCTACCGAGAAGCCTTTGCACCACAGGTAAGAACAATGCTAAGATCACCATGATGTACCAGGGTAGTGAGGTGGAGGAGTTCTGGGAGCCTATCGGAGGCTACCGAGAAGACTTTGCACCACAGGTAAGAACAATGCTAAGATCACCATGATGTACCAGGGTAGTGAGGTGGAGGAGTTCTGGGAGCCTATCGGAGGCTACCGAGAAGACTTTGCACCACAGGTAAGAACAATGCTAAGATCACCATGATGTACCAGGGTAGTGAGGTGGAGGAGTTCTGGGAGCCTATCGGAGGCTACCGAGAAGACTTTGTACCAAAAGTAAGAACAATGCTAAGATCACCATGATGTACCAGGGTAGTGAGGTGGAGGAGTTCTGGGAGCCTATCGGAGGCTACCGAGAAGACTTTGTACCACAGGTAAGAACAATGCTAAGATCACCATGATGTACCAGGGTAGTGAGGTGGAGGAGTTCTGGGAGCCTATCGGAGGCTACCGAGAAGACTTTGTACCACAGGTAAGAACAATGCTAAGAACACCATGATGTACCAGGGTAGCGAGGTGGAGGAGTTCTGGGAGCCGATCAGAGGCTACCGAGAAGACTTTGTACCACAGGTAAGAACAATGCTAAGATCACCATGATGTACCAGGGTAGTGAGGTGGAAGAGTTCTGGGAGCCGATCGGAGGCTACCGAGAAGACTTTGCACCACAGGTAAGAACAATGCTAAGATCACCATGATGTACCAGGGTAGTGAGGTGGAGGAGTTCTGGGAGCCTATCGGAGGCTACCGAGAAGACTTTGCACCACAGGTAAGAACAATGCTAAGATCACCATGATGTACCAGGGTAGTGAGGTGGAGGAGTTCTGGGAGCCTATCGGAGGCTACCGAGAAGACTTTGCACCACAGGTAAGAACAATGCTAAGATCACCATGATGTACCAGGGTAGTGAGGTGGAGGAGTTCTGGGAGCCTATCGGAGGCTACCGAGAAGACTTTGTACCACAGGTAAGTCTCCAAGTCATTATCATGCCATTTGTGGGAAATCTTGCCCGAGACAATAATGAGTGTTCTATAGGTTTGGCCCGCAAACAGATGCTCGTTTTTACTGCTTATAATGATTTATTTGATTATCAGGCAAAGATTGAAATGTATGAATGAACAGAGACAATAAGATGTACCTCCAACTAGTATCTGAGGATATTTCTATGAATTGTTCCTGTTATAAAGATACTTGATGGCGTATAAGTTACAGAAACTATGTTTACGCTCTTAATATCAGGCAGTCAATTGTCCCATCCAGGAGATTACAAAAAGTGTATTTGTATTATATTGTGTTTGTTTCTTGTGTTATTTTATGGTGGATCTACATGTGTATGTGACATTTCTGAATAGGTAATGAAAACATTATTGAATTTGGGTTAATGAGATTTGATTATTATTTCAAAAGCACTACATGTTCTAAGTGTGGTTTTAAGTGAAGGATTAGGCATTTGACTGTTTACTTGTTTTTGTACATCGAATGTTATTTTGAGAGAGTAAGAGTATTGAGAGGAAAATATGGGTGGGGAGGGAGGGACGGAGGGAGTAATGAAAGGAGGAAGCACAAGAAGGGGGAGGAGTGGAGAGAGGACAAGAGAGGGAGAGAGAGAGAGAAAGAAAGAAAGAAAGAAAGATACATTATTTCTTCTTTGAGACAGCATCAATGAGTTTATAGACATGACCTCCATGCATGTATGTTTCGCTTTTTATTTCATTTAATTGCAGGACTGGTTGGAATCCTTCACCCCTGACAAACCAAGACTCTACAAAGTTGGTCTAGGAACGGGATACCTAGAACTACCACAAGGTAAAAAGTCCTGTTCGTTGACAAACTCCTGTCGAAATTTAGGGTTTCTGTTTAAAGGGTTTATACATGTACAAGGTATGTGCTTGGAAATGTATGTGCAATTTGCTATAGGCATCAATTTTAGTTATGGTCATCTTTATCTGTTTCAGACAGATCTACCTGCATTACCTGGGGCAAAAAAACGGTGCTGACCTGCAAGGAAATGAGAAGGGCTTATGCCCAATTGGGCGATAAGAGATTTTGCTACTAAATCTTGAAGATAATTTGATATATATGATGAAGAGGCTTGCCTACAATAATGGAGTCCATTATTGTTTTTATATGGTACTAATTATACTGGAATGAGTATGAATAAACTGTACATGTAAATCCCTGTGAATCTAATTCATATGCTCTATTTGTTTCTCTGTAGTGGAATTACCCAAGGGGAAGCCTCACCAAACAGTACTAGAAACCAAGAACGTGTACATCTTAGATTGCAATGCTGATGTATTTATATGGTAAGTAATGGAACTAATGCTTCAATGCAAGTACATGTAGATGTTATTTCATAAAAGAAATGAAAAGATAAGGCAGCGTCAGAAATTTCTCTGGACACATCCCCAGGGATATTTATTCCCTTTGCATTCTATAATACCAGAACAATTAAGAAAGAGGCAACAAAAAGTCTACTCTATTTTATGGTACGTTGAAAGATTGGATTTGTACCAATTAAGACATTTTCAACAAAGTATTAAATCTCTTTATTACCACTGATAGGTCCTGTGGTTACCTTACCTACTTGCCTTTGCCCTGTATCATAACCCATGCTAGTAACAAGGTTGTGTAATTACTGAATTCTGTTCCTTTGGAATGAGCAGATTTGCCATATAATGAAGCAGTCATAATTATACAGAGCTAAATTGCTTCTTTCCCTTCAGCAGAGGAGTGATATTTGTAAACATTGAATGCTTTTTCTTGCAGGATTGGAAGAAAGTCGAGTCGTCTGTGGCGTGCGGCCGCCCTGAAGCTCTCCCAGGAACTGTGCTCTATGCTCAACAGACCGACCAATGCTACAGTCATCAGGATACTAGAAGGGTAGGTACAAATCATAGCACAGTGAGAGAGAGAGTTGTGACGTGCGCATCTATGCGTACACGATATGGGTCATAGGTCAAATCATGTTGCTCCAAACAATCCCCTCCCATGTACAATTTCGATGGGAGGGAACTATTTTGGAGCTTCATGAGATGCCTGACCAATCAGTAGCAATCAGTAGAGGTGTTGTGGACGAGTGGATAAGTCACCTGACTGTGGATCACAAGGTCCGTGGTTCAAGTCCCGCCGCAGCACTAATGTCCTTTGGCAAGACATTGATCTACATTTGCCACTCTCCACCCAGGTGTTAAATGGGTACCCGGTAGGATGCGAAAGCTAATGTGGTTCGATTAGCAAGTGTGCGCTTGTAAAAATGACGCCTGGCTGGAATGCTCCCCAGGGAGTGGAGAATGTGCATACATTGTGTGCGGGTAAGCCTGAATCCAATGACCGGGGTAATAATATACTTATCTGTAAAGCGCTTTGAGAGGGCCTCCGGTCCTGAAAAGAGCTATATAAGAACGAGCTATTACTATTATTATAACTTCCAGTGACGTAACTATCCCTCTCAGGTAGCTCTGGTATAAACCTTAGAACATGCTTCTCTTTTGTGTGAAGTATGAGAGATCGTTCTTATCAATTTCTTCTTTCATTGTAGTAGGATAGCATTTGTTAGGTGACCCTCGACCTTCTTATCTTTAAGATGCCACCAGGAACATTCTGCAGTTAGAGATTTGGTTTCCCTTTTATTTTGGTATCTTCTTTATTCTCTTGTATCCTCTTTAAATTCATTAATCCTATAATGTGTAAATATCTTGCTGTTGCCAAATGAGCATGGAAATGATGTTTTGTTTCATCTTCTCTATAAAGTCATGATATTTGCTAGGCTTTTCTATGAATTGAATGGTTTAAAAAAAAGATATTGAGATATTCCATATGTGTAACTTCTGAATGTATGCCTTTAGGATAACGCTCTTGAAACCCACTGCATAAGACTTCAAATTCATGTAAGATATGTTTGTGCCTCATTGAACTCGCTTATGAACCAATATGTTGATATGCATGCAGTTATTGGGGCTCAGTGGTAGATTTAATTACCAGTGTATACAGAATGCTATCAGTGACAAATGTGTTCAAGAGGTTCTTTAAAGCCCCACTGTACTACTTGTAGCTACTTGCTCCCTCTATATAGAAAACGATGCCTAAGTGGTGTCTGTTGGTCCCTCATGATCCTCTTTCTAATGTTAATATAAACATTAAATATTATAATTATTATTATTAATTGAGAGCTGAGTGGTCTAATCCATCCTGGCCAAACTAGTACAGACTGGCTTTAATAAAAGGTCACTCACTTTATGACAACTTTTATACACTGAAACATGTATATTAAGACCACTCAAGGGGGTTAAGATAATTAGTCTTTATGTACAGGGTCCTTCAATAATGTTTGACTTTGAATGAAAAATAAACCTTTTTCACAGGAAACAGTTTTATAGAAATCGGATCCTTCTTTACAGGTCGCTAAAGCAGGTTCCTTAGTATTCAGTTTCCTTCCAAAATAATTTCATACATCTTCATCAAAGTTCAAATTTCATTTCTTTTTTTGCTCCGAGTGTTCTTATTTGGATTATGCACTGTTTTGTTTCATTTGCACTGCCCCTGTGTGCATTCTTTAGATATTTTCTATAAAGCTTCCATTTCAGTTTCAAATCACTTCAATAAAATTGCACAAAATACAACTTTGTATTACTAATTGATCAATGTGTATGAGGATTTAAAATTCAATATTTTGTACATTGTGAACAGGAATATTTGGTATAACCCTTTATTTTTTGGACTTAAAAAAAGAACAAAAATTCAAGTGTTCCATTAAAATTACAAAATGCCAAATTTGTTTAACTTGTTTGGGATAAAGATTTTAGAAGTCTAAAAATTTCAGTACTTCAGGAATAATTCAGAATGGGATTATTTTCCTTCATTTTCATTGCTTTATTGTGTGCTGTCTGTTCATTTGCATACCTCAGTGATCTTTGTTTGATTTCTTTGAAGTGATGTTGGCAGGCAGCACTCAATCATTTCTTCTATTAAAGGCAAATGAATAAAAGTTGATAAAATACAGAAGACTAAACCCTGTATTTTTCACATTTTGTTGATTGTAATTATGCCAATGTCATCAGTTTTGTATTTCGTGTTTCACTCATGTGCTGGAAGCCACCTATGTTCAGCTCACCGACCCTATTCTGTGCTGGCAGAAAGAGCTTGTGAGGACTTGTGTAGTTCTAGCCAGCATTGCTACAGCCCATTGTCATTAAATGGCCGGTGTTACGTCTAATTTCAGGCAGCCAATCACAGCCCGTTATTTATTTGCGTGCTTTGTTCCTGTTGCTTCCGTTTATATGGGCTGATTTTCGGCTTTCAGTTCATTCTTGCGATTTTTACTCCATTGAGTGCAAGATGAAAAGCTTTTGTATAACTATTTTTGTTGCTTTTCTTCTTTTTTTCATTTTGGTTACATTTTGATAGTGATTATATAATTTTATGAAAGCACTGCACTTCATTGCTACCTTATTCCTTGTACTTTCTTAAAAACACATTTATAATAGAGTTATAGTGCATCATACATGTACATGTACATTTATTTCTTTGTTATCATACTTTGGATATACATGTTCATGTACATTTTGATATGTGCAGTATGGAGTTGAAAATCTGTTTTACTTTATGAGTTTATTATATGCCATTTAAAATGATTACTGTTTCTTTTCTTTAGCCAGTTTTTAATTGAAGGTTTTTCACATTTGTTTTGCTTGACAAGTTATGTTGATTGGACATGCAATGGTTTTGATGGTGTGCAGGTTTTGAAGTACTTTGCTGTACATCTGAATAACTAGCTTTCTTTGTTGATAATTCATAGTATTAATGAAACTTTTCTAAATTTAATACACTGGCATAGAATATGAATTTTTGCAATATGCCTATATTTAAGATTCATTAAATTTCAATTTATTCCTCTCTTTTCTTTATGGCGCATTTCTGACTGTATTTTTTCTATGAATCTAATGCTTATGCATATGTTTATATATATTGAATATGATCAACTCTTGTTTCTTTTGACTAGCCATCAAGAAAACTTTAGACATTACCAAAATATTACATATTTGTTGTGACATGTTTCCTCATATATACATGTTAAATTATAGCAGATTTTGGGGGGTCATGGTTCACATTTTTTTGCACACGACTCTTTTTGGTAAATCAATGACTATAATATGCTCAGCTACATGTTAATGCACCTATGCTAATTAGGACATTTGTTGAGATAGATGCAATAACGGCTATATCCATCTTCAATTTTTAAGGATTCCATGGACAAAACGTTGTGTGTATCAACTTGTGTGTACATGAAGGACACCGTACTAAAAAAACAGATTTTCTTCCCCTCCAAAGTTACGAGCCGCAGATGTTCAAACAGCACTTTGAATCGTGGGACGAGATCCTGGCCGTGGACTACACTCGCACTGCCGAGGTGGTCATCAAGCGCATGATCACGCAGTATGGGCAGCACCACGGCCCGGGGTCGCCGCGGCGCGGGTCACGTACGGCGTCACCCTGTCGCTTGCCACCGGGAGGAGGTCAGGGGTAAGGCAGAGGTCACGACCCCGACGAGACTAAAACATTTTACAAAGCATCCCGGTTGTGATATCTGTGTTTATTGTTGAGGAAGAGAATGTCTGCTGCCTGCCAATGTTTGCTATTGTTGCATCATCATCAGCATCGCCAGGGGTTCTGCATCTTTCATGCTCGTTTGTTTGGTTGTTTATGAAAAAATATATCTACATGTTCATTATCTTGTGATGCATCCATTTTTTAAACTGCTACACATGTATCTATTACAGAATAAACAAAGTGACGGAATGACAGAGTATGCCTATTATCCTGTTAGTTTAAATGTCTGTATATTGTCAATATCTAATAAAAAGAAATTTCTTTGTTAGTTTGTTGGTATCACTGGTGTATTACAGTATGTTCTCCCTCGTTCTTTCATCTTGTGAATCTGTTTGCATGTCTTTATAGGTGTATGTCTTCAAGTCGACTGTATGTCAGTCACCATGTACATTGTATGTAGATGTACATATTTAATAGCAACCACATTCTTCTCCTATCCATGTTAGTGCAGTCTTTTCAAGATCAATTATTTCTATCCATACCAGTCTGTTACACATTAATCCATAATATTCTCATTCCAGTTGTATACAGATTAATATGCTATTCTAGTATTCTTTGCTCTAATTAATTCTGTTTCTTTTCCTGTTTACCCATATCTAGGCTGATATATGTTCATGTCTATATCTGTAATTCCAATTCCCATCAATCCTATTCATTCTCATTCACTAATCCAGTTCTCATATTACCCCATCCCTTCATATCTACCTCGACCCAATCCATCCTCACCCACATCAATCTAGTTTAAGCTAGTTCTCCACATATCTGTGCCATTCTATTCCTGTTGTACTCAGATGACCAGGTTCCTGTAGCATAACATTTGTTATGCATAACAACAACTAAACTTCTATGACAAACTTCTATCCAGTAGCTATTAATTATGAAATGGAGCCCTGATTAATGAACTTACATGAATGTAACCTACACCAACTCATATCCATCCAGTCACTTCATTTCTGCATCAAACCAGTTCATTCCAGATCAAACTAAACCATTCCTATCCACATGCCCAAATTCTTTCCTGAACAAGCCATTTTTAAAAATTTGAATCCATAATGTACTCCTTCCCAAATCAGTCTAGTCAGTTCCTTTCATATTTATAAAAGTAAGAGCAATCCAGTTCTTTCTGCATCTACCAATCCAATTTATATATATTTAAAGTTCTATGTGATTTTCCTCTATTCTTTTTTCTTTCCATTTACTTCTGTTGGTCTGATCCATGTATATTACATTGACAGAGCTGCCAACCATTCCGTTTTTGCCGGAATTACTCCGTTTTTTCATCCAAATTACGGTAGTACGTTTTTTTCTTCATAAAATATGTTTTTTATTTTTAAAAAAAAAATTGTTTTTGTTTTTTGTTGTACATACCGCACGTCAAACAACTGCCCTAAAATGTTGATTTGATCAAAAATTCAATAGAAAACCAAGTTTAAAACATACTTGAAAACATACTTGAAGAGAAAAATATTCTCAAAGAGAATGAAATGCTGATAATACCAAAATACCTGCTTGTATGGAAAAAACAGCATGAGGAATGGACATTTCTGCATTGGAAATGTGTCCCGGGTCGTTGTAAGTTTTGTGTTATTGAATTCCTTTTTTTGGTCGCACAAGGTTGGCAGCTCTGCACTGACCCACTTCTCTCTTCATATCAATCAAGTTGGATCTGTGAAGTCTTGCCATGTTCGATGCTGTGGAGTCCTTTGTTGATATCCTGCCTAGTCTTCACTAAATAAAATCATCCTTTTGATGGCACCAAGAAAGAGTGAATGTCTAGAACATGCTGCTCAAATGCCTCTGGTGGTACCTGGGCCCTGTTTCATAAGACTTGATATCAATAACAAGTTACAAGGTACTGTTATAAGCTACTGAAATCAAGGCATCTGATTGGCTGAGAGCAAATTTGTCATAGAAATTTAGCAGTTGTTATAGATAACAAGTCTTATGAAACGGGCCCCTGGTGTACTCTCTTTATACTGTGATCCGGTTTAGCTGCTTGAACTCTTCTGGTGTATGCCCTTACTGCGGGAATGATGGAAAAAAACATTATTTATGTGCTGCTTAGTTGTCTTCTATTTTTTATTGTGTTGCTACGGTTTTCACAGGATCTGGCGCACAAGTTGAATTAATATAGTAGATCTTTAATGATTTGCCAGGATTTGGCAGCAGGAGGCATACAGTTGGTTCTCATCATTGCTTTGCTCGAGTAGCAATTGAAGGGTCAATACCCATACTTCTGCATTATGAACCTGATCACATAATCCATTGAATCATTCTTAGGGTTTTGGTTATGGTGGATTTCCCATGTTCTTGAAGCGAAACAGTCTGTACATCTACTTGCATAGTGTTGTACAGTCAAACCTGTTTATAGCGACCGCCACACAAAACATGGTCTTTGTAGACAGGTTCCTTTAGTACATGTTTCAATGCAAAATTAATTTCAAGGGAAAAAAATATATGGTCTTTATGGACAGGTGGTCACTAAAGCAGGTTTGACTGTATATTGTACAGCATGCAGATGATATCAAACAAATTATTTTTTCTTCAGAATGGTCATGATGTAATTCATCTGCTGATTGCTGTCAAATATCTTAGCCTATTTTGAGTGGTCAGATCATTCCTTCTGATACATTTGCAGGATGATGTGACATCTTTCTAGATTTCACTTGAAAAGGAATTTCAAGTTTCAAGTTTCAAGTTTCAAGTTTTACTTATCTTTCTTTCATAACACACTTTACAAATATGACATGAATATAACAAGTTTACAGAATATGGCGTTACAAAAGAAAGATGAGGTGACCTTGGTTGAAAGCAAGGCTTGTGGATTTAAGGTCCCTCATGAGTAGCTTATGAATACGTCCTAAAAGAACAAAACTCGTCAGATAAGAATAATGCATACATTTAAGTGCTGACAAAACTAAACTAACTAAACAACTGATAAAATATAAACATAAATAAGTATAATAAAATCTACTGACTACTAAATAATGGCTATAAACAAAAGAAACAGGAAAATACAACGAGCAACAGGACTGAAACACAGACAAAAACAAAAAAAGACAGACGAATGAATAGATGTGAGAGATGGGAGTAGAATTATGCTGACCTATATAGTAATTAATGTTCTTAAATATTGATCACAACTATAAATCTAAACGATATCGACTCAAATATAGTAACTTCAGTTTGCTTCAGAATCCAATATTGTGCTTCTCGCTCCGGTTTAACATGTGTCAATCTTGTGTAGGCTACAGGGTGTCTATGTACATGTACATGGAAGAATATTTAAGGAATGTTAATTTATTTTCATGAATGTCATATAATATTTTTGATAATTATTATACAGATTGTTGTGAACTTAGTAAATTGTTTGTTGTGATTAATTCTGTGAAAGGAACGTTACATACAGAGAGTACAGTGTTATGCATTAATCTTATTTTTGTGTTTGATCCAGTCTTCAATTAATACATTTGTTTGTCCATTGAAGGAAGAAAAAAAAAACATTATGCATGGAATTCCTTTCTTTAAACAACAGTACCGTATTTGTTCAAAAGTTTGCTGTGAATTAACTGAATTGAATGGATAGAGTGGTTCCAACACATGAACACAATTTTGTATAAATATTAAAAAATGAGAATATCAATGTACTTGGTTTTCGCATTAAAAAAATATTGCAAACAGCAACCAAAATCTAATTAATTTTTTTTCTTTGTATCACATGTTTTGCAAAATAACTGTAGTGCAGCAGTTCATGTACACCTTTGTTCCCATTTATTGTCTCCTTTTTATGCATCCTTTTACCTTTATTCCCAAATAGTCACACATAGTCATATTGATGCCAATGGTCATAATCAATTGGCAATGAGTTGATCAGATTTTTTATAATACAGTTTACAACTTAAGAGTATTAAACACATGATCATTTAATACATGCCACGGCAAATTGTGATCTTTGTGATACATTAATGTTTTATTATCCCACTAAACTTTAACAGTTTTTACATTTTTATCCCACTAACCTTTAACTGTTTTAAATTTTTATCCCACTAACCTTTAAGAGTTTTTACATTTTTATCCACAGGAATCTTGTATTAATATTGCTGTGATCCTTCTAACTTTGTTCATCTTAGTTTGTGAAATTATGAAAAATTGTATGTTTATATTTAATCTTTAACTGACTGTTGATTTATCACTCTTTGTCTATTATGCTTCTTTAAAACAAATTGTTTTGAGAGTGCACTAATATGAATAGTAGTACACTATCAGCATTTTTGTGAGAGAGTTTATATGAAACAGGTTCTGGCAGCTGGTACCTATCACACACCCCTATAGGGTCTTATCTTCATAGAGAAAAGAAAGAAACTCACATTAAAATTAGTAATAATTTTGAAAATGTTTTGAAAGTGTAGTCTCTTACAGAAGACAACATTTTGAGGGATATATATTTGTCTTACCCTATGACTGTCTCTAAGGCTGTTTTTGAAAGATATACACAATGGTTTATTTTTGTGTTAATTATTCAAAACGAATAGTATGTGTACAAGTATAACATCTAATAATGCAAGTAAAAGTGAACGATTTCCCTAACTTGTTTCTTTTCTTCTTCATCTCTTTCTTCTCATCCTTTTAATACTTCTCTGCTTCATATTTCTTTCTCTATGATTCTTTTCCTTTTTCTTTTTCTTCTTCATCCTATCTCTTCATTTTATCTTCTTTTCCCCTTCTTACTCTTCTCCCCCTTTTCTCCTTCCTTTTCTTCCCCTCCCTTTTCTTCTTATTCTTCTGTTGTTTTCTCCTCATCACCCTTCTTCTTTTCCTTCTTATTCTACCCCTTCTCTCACTGCAGCAATGAGAGTCAAGTGTTCAAGTCTAAGTTCCCAGGTTGGGATGATGTATTAGCTGTGGATTACACAAAGAGAGCAGATCAAATATACAAGAAACCTGCAATTCAGAAGGTGAGTTCGATTAAAATGTGCTCACCATGATCACAACAGTACGGTTCCAACTTTTTGGAGACATTGCAAATTTGAATGTCATTACTGTTTGAGTTTCTTTCAAAAATTGAAAACCAACCGTTTTGCCTCCACTTTCTTTAATGATAAACTCATTTTGGTGCCTAGTAAATTTAAAGTGCCTATTTTTTATTTGTATTATTTGTATTTTTTGAATATGTGTATATCATCTTCCATTATTTGACTGAAAAAGACAAGTCTTCTAGAAATTATGAATTGTTAATAAATCATGAAGGGACATGTACCCGTATACATGTCTATATCAATAAATAATTGCATGATCACTCAAAGTTTTATTAGCCCTTATTGTTCAGTACATGTTTCATAACAGTTCATTTATCATAAAGTTGTGTAAACTGGGTTAATTTTCAGTGGATAAGAACAATTTTTCATAAGCTCTGCCTTCAACAGCTCACATGCAAGTCTGCATTACCCTGAGGTAGCTTTTTCTAATCACTGAAGACATTCCTCAGCTCCTTGGACAATGATTGAAAGTTATTTTACATACATGTATTATTAGCAAGCTTTCATGCGCTGCTTTTTTTCAAGCCTCTTCAGAACATTACGGTAATGTCAAGGACACTCATATGGGTAATTTAGGGACCCACTTTGTGACATTTTTGGTGTCCCTCTTACAAAAGGAACCCACACGTATTTGTGGCTCTGAGTAAAGACTTAAATAGTGGAGTATGATTTTTAAGTGATTCTAGGTATGAGGATGCAATATTATGCTTGGAAATCACTTTACAATCTCACTCCACTATTTAAGTCTTTACGCAGAGCTCCAAATATACATGTATGGATTTATTTGTAATTTATGGAATTACCCATATTCTACCAGCTTGATCTATGATTTGTAAAATAATGCTTGTTTACTTCATGACTATGATTTTATCCTTGTTTTTGTGTGTGTTTTATAGGATTTACAAGATAAAGAGGAGTTGAAGACTGATCTCTCTGCTCTCTTCATGCCCCGGCAGCCGTCCATGGCTCTCACAGAAGCTGTAAGTTCATGATCATGGTTTTGTGTACGGTACTGTCTATTTATATGCAAGCCTTCTTTTATCTGTATTGCCTCCTTTAATACTGCATTAATGACTGTGGCGCCAATCATTTAATTCCGTCTTTTATTCACATTTAGCAATATGTACGGTATAGACTAAAATTCAGACCTCTCTGTTTGTAGGTAAGATATTTGAAAATTTTGCCAAAAGTGTCATTTTAGACAGTAACATTGTCTATAAGAAATGTTTGTGAGGTAGCACATTGAAAATTTATCACCTGTTATGACAATGCTATACTATTATTTACCTGTCTAGATTTTAAGATTTATAATTTTGAGTATGCAATGAACTACCTGTTTCACCTGTCAAGTTAGGCGAAAATGTCTACTATGTAAACATAGATATAGAATCTTGAGAAAATCATTGCCTTTTTCCCTAATGTACAATAACATTCATAATCAACATTTCTGAGGGCAGGATTCATCACTCTCGCTATGTAGACCTAGGTTTATAGGTACATGTGTAATAAAAACATGACTGGTCATTCTCCGTCTGGTCACTCTTTACGTCTTTCGGATGGTGACGTTAAAGGTCGGTCCCCATGCAGACGTAAATAATCATATCTAATTGATACACGTCTGTAAAAAACCTGCTTACACACACGCACTTCTTCTATTTCTGTCATATAGGATCAGCTGATGGAGGAGTGGAATGATGATCTGGATGGCATGGAGGCATTTGTCTTGGAGGGACGCAAGTTTGCCAGACTTCCTGAGCACGAGAAAGGTAAATCATTCATTGCATCTTTAGTACAAATTACAGTTAAGATGGTGGATGTACATGGACAGAATAAACCAAGTCTCAAATATAAAGTTGAGTTCTGTGCCCCATCTTATAAAGAGTTGCGATTGATCATAATCAATGGCAAGTCCTCTAAACAATCGAAAGTTTGCTGACCCTTATCTCTTATGTACATAGTTTTTATTGATATTAAATCGCAAATAAGTTGGGATTAATTGTAACTGTCTTTAAGATAGGGCCCTTGTCATGCACTTTCATCTATAGTGAAGAAACCATGTAGAAGTTATTGAGAAAGGTTAATTATATACGTGAACATCGTTGTTTATTGTGAGGTTTCTGTTCCATCAAACTCATAATAAATTGGGCAAATCTTGCTAGGAGTCACATGGGTACAAATTTGGTAGAATTGTTGAATACAGTGTATTTCTAGGGATATTTGGAGAGGCGAGGGTATTTCAAGAGCAATTCTTCTAAATTTCTTTATGTGGCTTTATAATAGTCTTCCACACAGGACTGAAAAGAATGTGAAAGGTTTCCAAAAAAATGCAACTTTACCAAGACTACATGTAGATCTTCTCTTTAAATATGACATCTCAAATTCACCTGAACTACAGGCCACTTCTACAGTGGGGACTGCTACGTCTTCCTCTGCCGTTACTGGGTGCCCCGAGACCTCCCGGAGGGTGAGGAGGGGGAGAATGGAGAGGGGGAAGCCAAGCAGGAGGAGGAGGAGGAGAATGCAGAGGAGGACTTCCAATGCACCGTCTATTTCTGGCAGGGGCGTGATGCCAGCAACATGGGGTGGCTCACGTTCACCTTCAGTCTTCAGAAGAAGTTTGAATCGCTGTTTGGGGATAAACTGGAGGTGGTTCGACTTTGTCAGGTATGCGGTAATGGAAAGGGAGAGGGGAGGGAGGGAGGGAGGGAAGGAGGGAAGGAGGGAAAGAAGGAGGGGGAGGGGGAGGGACGGAGGAGTGAAGGAAATTGAATTGCTGTTTGGAGATAAGCTGGAGGTATTTAAATTGTGTAGTGTCAGGTATGCAGAAATAGAAAGAGAGAGGGGAAAGAGGGAGGGAGGGAAGGAGAGAGGGAGAGGGAGGGAAGGGGGATAGAGGGAGGGAGAGAGGGAAGGGGGATAGAGGTAGGGAGGGGAAGAGAGAGGGAGGGACGGATGGAGGAAGAGGGAGGACATTTTATTCGCTGTTTGGACATAAGCTGGAGGTAGTTAGATTGTGCCATGTCAGGTATGTAGTGATAGTAAGGGAGGGAAGGAGATAGGTGGAGGAGGAAAGAGGGGGTGGAAGGAGGGAGGGGATGAGGGAAGAAATGTGAAGCTTGCGTCAGATCAAGTCAGGTAGACATACATGTTAACAGCTAGTGTAGATAGGGAGGGAAATCAGAGATTGAAAGAGAGATAAGTACAATTTAGATTGCTATTTTAATGGGCCCGTTATTAAATCTATCACACCCTTCACATCCCATTGTCCATCATCAGCAACAAGAGAACCTCAAGTTCCTCTCCCACTTCAAGAAGAAGTTCACCATCTACCGCGGGCGTCGCCCTCTCCCCAACGCTCCGCCAGAGTCACAGCAGCCCAAGGATTTGAACCCCAAACTCTACCACGTCCGAGCCAATGGAGGCCCCCTCTGCACCCGCTGCATACAGGTCCATCCCACGGCGCAGTGGCTCAACCCAGAATTCTGGTAAATGTCTCCTTCAGTTTTACTGGTATTTCATTACCAAAAATTGCTGTATGATTGTGAACATTTCCAGAAAATCAACCAGTCGTGGTATACAGTAGCCTTGAGCATTGCCTATTGAAATGATGCCTAATAAGCTCAGCACAAATTCTGTAGAAAATCCAATTTGGTATTGAAATTGTCCAAGAGAAAATGCATTTAATTGTGTAACAGAAACCAGAGATACCTGTTATTGACAAGCTATCCATGCTTTAAACATTCTAAATGTCACTTCCATTTGAGATGATTTCTATCATTGTTTTATAATTTTGTTTGGTTGTACTTAAAAGTAATTCATCCCCACTTTTCTCTTGCCTGCTCCCACATTGTCTCTCCCTCTATATTTTGTTCACTATTTCTTGCCTTTCTCTCTTTACCTTACTATCATTCTCTCCTGCATTTCTTGTGTATGCAATTACGTCTTTCTCCTCTGTCTTTCTTCTTACTCTTCTTTACAATTCTTCTTACTCTCTCCTCGTTCTTAAGATTCCCTTTAAATGTCTTGTCCTAGTTACATTTTGGAGGTACCATTTTACGATTTTTAGCCTCCTTCCAACTTAAATCATCCTTGACAATTTTTTTTACTTATTTTATTTTGTCTTTGTTCCAGCTACTTATTGGAGGTACCGTTTGATAGTCAAGATAGTAAAGGTATCGTCTACACATGGATTGGATCAAGGAGCGATGCGGACATGGCCAGGGTAGCAGAGGAGCTCGCATACGAGATGTTTGATGTAAGACAAATGTTCATTATCAAGTTCGTATTTCTGAGGGCATTCCTTTTCCTGCTTTTCTAGCTTCTCATTTTCATGTATTAACTACATCTGCATATTGATCTTTCTATTCTTGTTGTACTTTTTTCTGTCTTTCTTGTCCGTCTGATAAATCTGCTCGCCCTCTCTCTCTCTCTTTCTCTTTCTCTCCCTCTCCCGCTCTTTCCCTCTCTCTCTCTTAATCTCTCTCTCTCTTATCTCCTCTCTCTTAATCTCCTCTCTCTCTCTCTCTCTCTCTTTCTTAATCTCTCTATCCTTCTATCTCTATCTCTCTTTGCTATTTTTTGTCAGTCTACCTAAGAACGTTGCATCACTTATTTTGAGTTATTATTCTTTTGATTTTTAATAAGTTCATCATTAAGTACATGAATCCACCTAACCAAAAAGTTGTCATTTATAATACTTTATTAAAGATTGCTTGGTCAAGCAGAGAAATGTAGACATTGGTGATACTTGACACTATTCAATTCAATTCAAAAAATGGATTTATTATAGCACAAACATGATTCATACAAATACACTATTGTTTTAATTAATAGCTAATTCATCACTTTTACCGTGTATCTCCTCTATAATTGTTATAACCATCTCTCACATCATTTCATTCATGTTTCTGTCCACCAGGACATGTACAGCCATCAGCTGCTCTCAGAAGGGTCAGAACCAGAGAACTTCTGGTGGGTAGCTCTGGGCGGTAAGAGAACCTATGACCAAGAGGCTGACTTCATGAACAATGCTAGGCTATTCAGATGCTCCAATGAGAAGGGATTCTTCACCGTGTCTGAGAAGTGCTCCGACTTTTGCCAAGTAAGTTCAAGTTGTGCGCTGAAACATGGCTTTTGTGGATCAGTTTCTTTACATTTCCTCCTGTATTTTTTGTTGTTGTTTTGTTTAGGTTGCTTTGTTCTGTTTTTGTTTTGTTTTGTTTTGATGGGGGAAGGGAAGGTGGTTGTATATTTTGTGCAATTGCCTGTTCTCAGCCGGCCATGTTAGCAGTCCTTGATGAGTTGAAAGACTTGAAGTTAATAATTCTTTAGGTTGATGTGCTGGTGGTCAAATGATGTTCTGAACTGGTTAAAGTTATTCTAAATAATGACATGTTTTTCCCCCCAAGCATAGCATTCTCAACCTGCGCTGTATTAATACCTTTTATTACTATGTTATTTGGCAAAGACACATCAAGAAAACAGATACGGTAATACAATACAACAGTAAGGTTTGAAGTGAGTCACTTGGATGCCGGGAAAAGAAAAGAATTATCCAACTATCTGTAACCCGAATGCCTTCTTCTCCAACCAATTTGACTTTACATGAATGAATAGCCCAGAATAACAAGATACAACAAATAATGAATTGCATAAGAGAAAAAGAAAAAATAATTAATGTCATATTGCGTACATTTATATGACTGCATAAATATTTATTTTTTAACATAGAATGCAAATGTGAGAGTGAATACTATGACCTATTTTATATTATTGATAATTTATTTCCACATGTGGGGTGGATTACCCTTTCAACTTAAGCTGGTTTTCAAAGGGTTCCACACACGTTTAAAACAGTTACAAATCATGTCAACAAAGAAGCAAAGAAATAAACAATTAAATACATGAAATATACAAGAAAAGTCAGTATGGGTTCATTTTGGTAATAATATGTTTATTTATTTAGGATGATCTTGCTGATGACGATGTGATGATCCTGGATACCGGACATGAAGTCTACCTATGGATAGGACCAAGCTGCAGCGACGTGGAGAAGAAGCTTGCCTACAAGAGCTCACAGGTCAGTTTAAATCTGGGTAGAAAGTTGGAAAGTTATTGATTGCAGTCTGATTTCTGTTACTTCTGTCTTACTTTTTTTCAAAGGAGAATCACGCAGTTTCTTTTTACCCAGAGCTTCTAGGAAACAATGTTAAATTTCTGATAAACTTTTTGATTGTTATTTGTTTGTTTTGTTATTAAGTTAATGATAATAATAATAGTGGGTTCTTGTATAGCGCTCATGTCTGTCACATCTGACTCTCCTGGCACTCCCGATCATTACCCTGGCTTTAGCAAGGCAGTCATTATGGCGCTCTAGCAGACTGAAGTAAGCCGCCGATTTTCTCATCGCCAGTAGTTGTTGTCTTGTCGATTACTGCGTCGTATCTGTCAGACAACTGATATATACACCGCCCATGTCACGGTTCATGTTGTCGGGCAAATGCCTTGATCCAGATAGCTTCCCGGATCCTCCTACCCCCAATCTTGGTTCTCTCTCGCTATCCAGTATTACAACCATCCTGATAAACTCTTTAAAGCCCCACTGTACTACTTATAGCTACTTGCACCCTCTATATAGCAAATGATGCCTAATTCTCGCTACCCCAAATAGCGATTCTGCCGAGATCCGGGGAAAATCCTGAAAACGCGCATTGCATTATGGGATAGCCTTTCGACATTACAGCTTCCTGTGCAGGCGCTATATTACTAGGCGCGATAGCGCAAACGTAAAACACAACGTGTATGCACCGAATATGTCGTCTGCTCGGTCTTGTTTTTTTTTCGCAAATATTTCAACGTTTATTTGAACATTTCATTCGTTGTTTTTTGCGTCTTTTGACATCAGTGACGATGGTTTTCTTTTGTGAGGCTGCACAGTGCTGGGCTCATGATTCCAAGCGTAAGAACCCTGATTTTAGCGTGCGTGAAAACTCTGCACAGCGGGATTTTCGTACTTATTAGGGTAGCGAGAATTTGGTGACCATTGTTCCCCCATGATCCCCTTTTTCTTATGTTAGTTGAGAGCTGATTTGATGGGATAGCCACCTGTCAGTGACCTTGTAGGGAGGTCTAATCCCCCCTGGCCAAACTAGTACAGACAGACTATAATAATGTATTTTATCCTTTATTTTGTTCACAGGTATATGTTCAGCATATGAAGAACAAGGAGCCAGACGCCCCTCGTAAGTTCTCTGCCATCAAGAAGGGCAAAGAGCCCTGGAAGTTCATCCGCTGCTTCCATGGATGGGGTCTCTTCAAGCCTGGTGCAAAGTACTAGAGGATGGCTTTAGCATGAGAGCAGCGAAAGAAGGACAACCAAAGATATAAGTGTGGTTTATCTCATAAACTATGGAATAGCATGCCCTTTTTTCACTCAGTTCCGTCATCAGCTCTCCTTCTGTCTCTCGACAGAACCATCTGAAAGACCATCATCGACCATCCTCACAGATAAGCATGAATAATCATTTTGTTCTTAATATCAGGGAAAAGATTTTGGACTTCTTTCTTCTTCTTAATGGTCAAAGGCCAATGCAGCCTTTTACTAAACAATCGAAGAGCCTGAGGCCCCTCCAAGATGATAATCCTGGAACTGCCTCTCCAGTGGATTTGAATCTTGCCATTCTCATGGTTAGAATTTTGCCAGTTGAAAAGAAGTGTACAGAATGATCTCATTTGTGTAATTCCCAACCCCAAACACTGAGACATAGACATTATGTATTACACAGCATTGTATGCTTTGCAGTTTGGACATCGCAAGCTATTTTAATGTCTTATTTCCTGGGAACAGTACATACTTCATGATCTAGCTTCTTACAAAAGCAATATTTATTTCTTCAATTGTCAAGGAATGATGTGTGATTTACATTTTGAAAAACAAAAAAGATTCTGCGACTTTTTTGGTGCTTGAATTTCAATTTTGTATGGTGAATTGATAATTTTGAAGTCTGTAGGTGCAATAATATAGTGTAGTTTTTTTGCATGGCGAATTGATGATGTTGTAAAAAAGAAAATGTAGTATATTACGTGATTGTGACTATTCTCTGTGATTGCAGTGAGAAAACTTCACAAAATTTGTTGATATTTGGAAATGTATATGATATGGAAAGGGGAATAAGCAGTAATAGAAATTGAATAATTAAAGAGTAATTAATAAAATTATAGAGTTGAATGTAAATACATGTAGCAATTATTCAAGTTCTAGACAAAAAAAATTGTCACCTTTTATTTCCAACTGTACTCCTATGTTTTCTTATAAATTTGGAATTTGAGGTAACATATTATTTAAAACTAAACAGTTTTTTTAATTTTGTTTTTAAACATGGCATGCATGCCTATCTTTGTACCCTTTTCCCATTATTTAGGCTATTTTTGAAACCGTGATAATGGTGAAGCTCAAACTCTTCTTTTATTTGATAAATTATTTATTGAAAGAAAGCAACTCACATTTTGTACTATTAAAGGGCTTTGTGTATGATATTACCTTTTTTTTTTAAACAAGCCTTGAGAAAAAGTGCTGTGAAATTCAGATTGAGTCTGGATCAAGAATAGTGCATTTTCTTGCTGTGTAGTTGTACAAGGTGTACAAAAACAAAGAAGAATGTAGGTTCACCCATTTACAATTTTACATTTAGAAAAATGTTCTTGTTATCTTATTTTTATGTTTTATTCCTTTTTTATTAAATCTTGCTACCTTATGTTATGACTTGAAAGTGGATGCTGTGCATTCTGGCATATAATTTATGTCTTTACAAGCTGGATAATTATGATGCTAAATTATCCTTAGTCTTCAACATCTTGCAGTACCTGTTAGCTTAATTATATTCTTATTTCTAAGGGTACAGATTTGTGTTGTTTGTTATTTATTGAAGATGTCAGATATTATGTACATAATCATTGGTTGTTTATTAGTGGATATAATGAATGATGCTATTAAAGATAAATGAACTGTATTGAAATTCTAGTGGCATCGAAATTGCTTTCATATTTGATTTCAATATTGAAAATTGTGGTTAGTCCAAGCTTTGGGAATTATATCGGGACAGTAATTAGTCCCTTTCCGAGACTTTTCTTTTTCAAAGTAGATATGCAAGCAAGTGCCAAAGCTTGATATTCATGAACAAACTAATCTTCTACACCTAAAAATGCACTTGAAAAAAGTACTTTCTTTTTAACAGTAAAGAGCATATTTGATTGTGTTTTATACTTTTTGTGAAAGATTATTATGAATAAGGTCATAGAGTGATTGTATTGACTTTAAGCCTATACTCTGTTTACAAGTTTTCTTCCCCTTGGTTACAACATGCTATATTTACAGTTATTTGAAAATCGCAATAAATTCCACAGTGTGGATTTTGATTTCTATATCCTGCTTTCAAACTGTTTCATGTGTTTTTGTTTTGTTCTTATACTTATAATCTTCAAAGGGCTGTGTAGCCTATCCCGAAGATCTGTATATAGATAACCAGTTGTGAATTTCAAGCACTATAGAAATCTGGTTAACACCCTACTCTTTGCGAGAAGTGTAGGAAATTAATGTTTATAGGGTGTGACTTTCCTACACATGGGACCTCCAGTTAAAAACGTTCTTTCCGCGGAAGGAGTGTTTTCCCTTGAACCTGAGCCTTCATCGAGAATTAAGAGAGGGGAGAGGCGCGTTTACGCACAACACAGTGACAGTCACAGTTGTCTGCTTAGCCTAGGACTCGAACCCCCCATGTACTTGTATGATGAAAGTTATATTGAAATCAACACAATGATCTGATTTTGCCAAACTGCCTCATCTGTTTCCTTTTCTCTCTTTTTTTCATGGTTAAATCTGTGAAGAAAATATCAATTGAAATTGATTGTTAATTCTTTGTTCGAATTCATTTCTTAATTGAAGATATTAAAAGAGTATTGAGCCAGCAATAGATCTGGCCATTCAATTTGGTTAATTTTTAAATCTTACTCTTCTTTGACTAGGCCTGTATTTTGCAACCGAAGTCTGTTTTCCTCAGAATTTCCATCATAATATCAAAATTATATATGAATTCAGTGCAGAATTGGACAATAAATGATGCACTGGAGTAAAAAAAAAACTCAATCTGCGAAGCAAAATATTGTAAAGAGAGAGAGATGGTAAATTTAGGAGCTGCAGGTTGCAGCAAGGTACCTGTGGTAGCAGGCAGGGAAGCAGGTAGAGGGATGGATGAATGGTGGGAGATGATAAGATGGCCCATTGTTGTCGGTTTGGTTTTAAAATTGCTTGCGGCTTATCATTCAGTGTTGTATATTTGCTCCAATGGAGCAAATTGGTCGATAGAGAGTTGCTGGTTTGAGAGATTTGTGATTACTGATTATCCTTTTGCAGCCACACATTCCAAAAGAGTTACCTTGAAACTTTGAAATGGTAATCCCTTTCAGCATGCGGCTAGAAACTATATCCTGGGGGATGAGGATACTGTATGCTGTACGTCGGTGTGAGTAGCCATGGTGAAATAATTGCATTTTCAAATATGTATATACCAACGTAGGCCTACACATCATGTGTCCTGACAGGTTGGTTCTAATCTGGACAGATGATTTCAAACAGTTATTTCAACAAGTTTACATACACTACATTATCAAAGTTTAAAGAACCTAAGTGTTCATAAGTACAAATAAGTATGATGTTTAGTGCTATATTTGATGCAAATTAAGTGACATCTTCATTCCTTGAAATGCTATAGAGCGCCGTATGGTAGCCGTGCTAAAGCCAGGGTAATAATCGGGAGCGCCAGGAGGATCAAATCTGACTGACATGAGCGCTATACAAGAACCCACTATTATTATTATTATTATTTTCCATGCATCTGGATACCTCCCCTCTCCACCCCATCATACAATAATATGTCAACATGTACCATAGATCGTTAAAAGTGCCTCGATCTGTGCTTCAATAATGATGATGATGATGATGATGATGACAATAATAATAATAATGGTCATTTACTGCGCTATACATTTACAAGAAGTACCATAGCGCTTCAAATGCAAAAGAAACAAAAAGAAGAAAAAAGTGGAGGAGGCTGCATCACAGATATAGACAACCATTACGTAATGATTCGATATAGGGGCTTCCCCCGCTCTATGACGGCGGAAGTCACTGCCGCGCGCACGTTATGACGTCAAATAGCGGAAGTCACTGCCGCGCGCACGTTATGACGTACGGACTTTCAGAACAGCTGGACAGCACAATCATTGAAGTCGACGATCGTGAAAAGTATAAACATTCTACTTTTTTGCTGCTCCACGATCGAACATTATCGTTTCAGTAAGTCTTTAAAAAATAATTTATATTATTTGCTTTCATCTCCCAGGCTTTGTATGATCGTTAAATATAAAATGTCTGCTGTGTAAAGTACCGTATTTAAAAAGGACATGGGCAGGTGACATGACAGCTCGATCCGTGTCCGAGTGTGTCCGAACAGGGTACGGAACGCGGAAGAGGCCACGCAGAGGTTACCCGATGCAATGGCCATGGGCATGGGGACTCTGATAAGCTAGTGTCACACTGCACTGTAACTCCGGGAAGCTCCAACCCCGGCGGCGCGCCGGGGTTGGAGCTTCCCGGAGTTAACTGCACTGTAGCTCGTTCGTTCGTGTCTCCTTAGATCAAGATTAATGTATCTTGATCTTCGGAGTAGTTGCTACAACCGGCCGTGTCAGACACGTTGCCCAGGGGTGCGAGATAGGACTCTTGTAGCGTGCCCCATGTAGCTACATGTATACCGCTTTGTGTGGAATTTCTTCTGAACTTCCAAATGAATATCCGACAGCAGCTCCAAATGTAGACCGATTTTTTCTGTCTCTTTCGTTCGTTAGCCTCTGATTTGGGTAGGGTCGGCTTCTAAAGAGAGAGCCGACCCTACCCCAAATCAAAGGCTAACGAACGAAAAGCAAACAGAAAAATTTGGTCTTCTCCAAATGGTGTTGTCGCTTTGATAGTCCGTCTAAAACTAATGTAATGTATATAATGAAATGAAAGTTGCCTGATTCTACCTATTTCGATTGCCAAGTGTAGAACTTTGTGAACTTGCCCTAATTTCTAAACATTACTATTTCTATCAATTTGTTTAGGTGCTGCCCGGAGTGTTCATAACTTAACTGAAGACAGCTTTCATCATGCCGGGGCAGGGGCTAATACTTCATGACACGATCTCTGTCAAGTCGCAGGGCGGTGATTGCAAAATTGAGCTCTGTTTCGGGGACATCACAAAACTCAAGAAAAAGGACAAAGTGGATGTCATCTTTGTGTCTTCTTTTGGGAGTGAGTCATTTTTACAGTTTTACAATATTCTCTCTCTCTCTCTTTAAGTATCTCCCTGTCGCCATCCTGTAATATATACATCTACATCTAAGGTCCAATTGGTATATACGTCCAGATTTCCGTGGCATCGCAAACTGTCAACAAACATCACTGTATTTCTCATTCTATGTTTATCCCCCCCCCCCCCCCCCCCCCCCACTCCGGGGGTCGGAGGCCGGGTCAGAGGGACCGCATTTGTGTTCCCAAAATCTCTGGTAAAGGCGTACTTTTCACCCTACAAAGTACGGCCCGTATTGACTTATACACACCGAAGATAGGGGAGTGCTTTCAAAAATCTGGCCTGTATTGAATGACTTTATACTATACACACCAGAGATACATGTACGGGGGTGCTTTTAAAGGGGGGGGGGGGAACATGCATACATGTAAGCGTACCCTAAATAACAGTAACACTGAGTGGGGGATGTTTATTTTCTTGTATTCTGTGTCTTTCTCAAAATACACGTTAACTGTATGTCTTCTTCATACATTTCACTTGTATTTGTATTTGATCATTATGATATTAACAATACCTACACCTGTAAATACCGGTATATTTATAAGTGCATTTCTCTCTCCCTCTCTGTAATTAAGTTAATTTATTTTAAACCTTATACTGTGTAAATCTTGATGAAATGTAATCATGTTCATAAAATTCACTTCTCAAGTTCTCAACCAATAATTATCATTTGGTTTTTATTTGAATGTCTGTATTCATTTTTTTGTGTTTTGACTTTGTACTTTTCCCTCTACAAAATTCAGACTTTACCTTGTATTTAGGTGTCACAAAAATAAAAGAACTTTTTCAAACCCTCCAAATCACAGTTAAACCAAGTCAAAACTTCTCCTATTTAACTTTCTTTATGATTGCAAATATGAAATATATGTTTTTCTCATGCAACAGTAAAACTATTTATAAATGTTTATGATCAAATTGTAGTTGCCTATATTTGCTATAAAGCGCATAGGGACATGCTATCCTGTAATGTGTTATGCGCTATAAAAGAACTGAGTATTATTATTATTATTATAAATAATGTCAAAAGTACCATGGCCTGCCGGCGAGGCTGCCGCCCAACTTAAAAGAGTCTTTCCTACAGCCTGCTACAGGAAATTAAACAGAAATTCATCCTTATTTGGACATGAGCATACGGGTACAAGCAAAGTCCAGTTCCTTATGCTATTTGCATATCTGCTGTATCAACACTCCTTGATACTAATGAAAATTTAGTACCATTATTGGTTTTGTTTGAACAATATTTTAATGTTAATTGCTGTAATTATTTTACTGATATTAACACTATCCCTTTTCATCCTGCTCACACCACTGATTTATTATCCTCTGTATTCCTTTTCTTTCCCATATTCTCTATTTCCCCTTCTTTCTCACTTCCTCTCCTACGTCACTCTAGTATTTCCCCACTCTCTGATCACCTAAGCTTATCTATTTATTAATATACATTTTTATGTATCAACATGATGATTTACATTTATATTCGTATGCGTTATTATGTCTCTGTCCACCAATTGTCTCCCTCCCTCTGTTTTAAGCTCCCTCCTCCGCTCTCTCTCTTTCTCTCTCTCTCTCTCTCTTTTTCTTCCCCTCCCCTTCTCCTCCATAGTATAGTATGACTGTTGACTACAACAGTGTAATGAACCTAGTAGCCATAAATGTAGGTTCAGCCAATATTTGCTTGTACTTTCATGTAGTTGATAAAAATCCACTTCAGAGCTTTGTTCAAAACTGTATACCGGTAACCCACCAGAAGGAACGCTAGATACGTGTTCATGAAAGGTATTCATTCATGCACTGGCGGTACATTATACAAAGTTGGAAGTATTCTTTTAAAAACGAAAGGTATATCATGAAGCATCTCCATCACTTCGTACGTGATAATTCAAAAAAATTGCAAAGTCTCCATGTGTAAAAGATCTATGGATATTTGGGAGTCATTCATACAAGTGATATCTATCCAAATTGGCTTCTTTAGCCCTTGGCTGGCATGCAGACTTAAAGAACACCACTCTAATTTAATTTAATTTGAATGAATAACTGACCTGCACTGATATAAAAACTAAAACCCTTCTTCAGCCTTTATTGGCTAATGAAACAACCAGTTACTTGCTGTAGTAGATTTTTATCACACCTACTGTGTATGAGATATTCCAAGCAATGTGGAAATCTAAAGTTTAAAAAAAGTGTATAAAAGGGGTAAGTTATAAAATGAATATAAATCATTGTTTTTTTTCAATCTTAATCTGTCTAATTTCTCACGATTTCATATCTCTCCAGATAACTATGACAAGATGCCAGGCACAGTGATTGGCGCTCTGCATGAGAACTTGGGTGTGGACGTGAAAGAGCTATCTCAAAATAAGGAAGAGGATCTCCGCTCTCTCTACTCGTGCTGGTGGTCCAAGCCGCTACCTTCAAAGATACCTTATCATAGACTACTCTGCTTCGAAAGTAGAAGGTAAGCAGGAAAATGAATGTGTTATAATTCATTTTGTGGTTGCAAGTGACTGATATAAGCGTATTCTACATCTTCTTCTTCTTCTTCCTCAGTTCCTCTTCTTCTTTTTTTTTTAATGACTAATATTCATCTGACATCATCATCATAATTATTATTATTATCATTATTACTATGAATATATATATATTTTCAGATATGTTTTCACGCTGTTTTCAATGCATGTCAGATCAAACTTATGTATTTTGTGGAGGAAATAAAATGCCATATTGCACTACATGTAGATCCTACATATATGGTTCATGAATTTACTGCATCCAATGTTTCCGGCCTTTTAGTCTCACTTAAAAGACTTTTTCCTATTCATTTCAAGCATTACAGTGTTTTCCTGTTTATAAACATCACAAAATGCTCCTGTTTATTTAATACAAACATTACCAAATTTGCCAAAGACAGATATAGTTTTAAGTTTGAAGCTTATTTGTTCCACATTTACATACAAAAAAACTAATTTTTTAAACAAGCGTATAAGCGTAGATTACACCAAAAATTAAAGATTTCAGTTTCAAAATATATTGATATGATAGACAAGACAATGCAAAATGTGGGGAGCCTAAATAAAAAGCATAGCTTGCATGTTAATAGGCTCCCATACTGAGTTATATAGTTAGTAGGTCTGAATTTAAAAGGTATTATAGGAGGCGAAGAAGGAGTAGTATAATATAGTATGAGATTTTAAGGACTTACAAGGAGAGTGAATTTGAGAGAAAAATAATAATGTAAGGAGGTCGTTGGTGGCGGGCTTTAGAACCGTGACCTTCACCCCGTTCCCACCCCGCTTATAGGTAAGCAAGGCTTAGTTTTTATGTGTGTTTAAATTGTTATATTTGATAATATTGTTATTATGTTTTGTTCATATCCTGGTTTAAACGAATTAGTATTATTATAAGGCTTAAAAATATGTTCAAAGAACATGATATTTGTTAATAGAAAGTTGTAAATTAATGCGATATTGTTGTTACGTAATGCTCAGAGGGTGTGACTTCTCAATGTACAAGTAGATTACACGTAGAGGAAATGGATGCGTAGGCTATGCCTTTACGGGTACGTGTAGAATGCATTTGTGTGTACGGTCAATTGGGCCTTGGAGTGTGACTATTGTAGTCGGGAACTTGGGCGCTAATGACTATGTGTTAGGTTTTGGTGTAGAGAAACCTGATTAACGAAGAATTATGATCTTTTAAGTTTGATTAATTATGTTAGGAATTTGTATTTGATCCAGCTTATACACCTTGGGCATTTGCATTGTTTTAAATAAGTTAAAGTTATTGTTATTAACGATTCAAATGTTTTAGTGTAGTGAACACTGTTTACCTTTTGTTGTCATAATGCTGAAAGATGTGTCGTTGTTTATTCTTGTAATTGATAACTGTTTATCATTACTAGACCCCGTTCCCACCCCGCTTATAGCGGTGTGTCCTCCACAGAATAGAGAGTACCAACTCTACTCCTCAGGCTGCCATTGTCATCTGTATTGTCTGTATTGTCCGAGGTCTACCCCCACTCATTCCGGCTACCCGTAACAATCTATCACCCCCCTACAACTGGCGACGAGGATGGGATATCGTCGACGACGCTACGCTATTATTCTGAAGACAAACATGATCCAATGTAAGACTGAAAAATGTAAATGTCATGTTTTTAAATAAATAATTGTATGTTCCAATGTAAGACTGAACAATGTCAATGTCATGTTTTTATATAAATAACTGCTTTCTAGATGTATTTTCTAGATGTTATTAGTACTGTACTCGATCCTAGGTATCGATTAGTTTTTGCCTTACTCATTTGTAAATGCTTGAGATATTAGTTGTTTAGTAACTATTTTGATATATCTACTACTGAACTCGATCCTAGGTATCGATTAGTTTATGCCCTACTCATTTGTAAATGCTTGAGATATTAGTTGTTTAGTAACTATTCTGATATATCTACTAATCTCATATTGCTAAAATGGGTTTGTATGTAAGAATCGGGGATGACGGGAAATCCTTCAAATTCCCCCTTGTAGAAGAGGGGGGCCCCCTATCACTTGAAGCATTACAGTCAAGATATCCCTCTGCCAAAGGTTTGGTTTATAAAGATGTTGGAGAAGAAGAGGTGATACTGCCCGCAGTTGGCGGGTTCATCCGGCCCCTTGGGCAGTGGAAAGTGACATTATATCACCCTCTCTTTCCAGAAGAGAAAATTGGTGGTGACGAGACGGTTCAAAGCTTGACAGAGCTTTTATTGAGGCCCCCGCCTCAACTTATGTTGGCGCCGGAGAAAAGATTACCAACCTTCGATGGGGCAGGGGATGTGCAAGAGTTTGTGACGGCAATTGAGGATGCATTCAAACATTACAATGTTCCTTCGACTAGACAAGCCACCTTTCTTTTGGATTATCTTCGAGGAGGGCCAAAGGACGAGGCCAAGGCCATTATCAAAGGTGGTGGCAATGTCGAGGAGATGGTCGACTTCCTCAAGTCATCATACGCAGAAGTGATACCTGTAGGTGAACTGCAACGCCGATTTTTTGAACGGAGGCAGGGGACAAGAGAATCTGTTCGTGAATATGCTGTCGACCTAGAAAGGAAGTTCCTGAGCTTGACATCAAGAAGCCCCTACCTGTATGCAAAACCTGACGCTTTGATTGCAGAACAATTCGTTGAGGGCCTTGAGGACACATTCTTGCGCAACACCTTAAGAGATATGTATGAGGTGAAAGACGAGATGACCTTTAGGGAACTGCGAGAGCTCGCAATAAAACGCGAGCGCAGAGAGGAAGCACGACCAAGAGCAGGAGCTTCTAGTGCAGCACATCTGTCTTCGATTAAAGGACAATCCACATCCCTGGACAACGGAGTCCTTGAAGCAGTAAGGGCCATGACTAATGAAGTAATAGGGGCGGTAAGGGAGATGATGCAGTTTAATCGCCCTCGGGGCAGCTTGCAGGTGAAACCAACCTCTTCGGGGCCTACGCAGAGGGGTCCTTGCTTTAATTGTGGTGCCTTTGGACACTTCGCAAGAGAGTGCCCCCAACAGAAACGCAGGAGGGGCACCAACACAATGTATCCTGAAAGTGCTCCTCCGTTGAGGAATGAAGCAAGTCCATATCCACTCGGCAATTATAGAGAAGAGCGTCCTTTATACCCAATAGGACCTCTAATGTCTGGGCCGTACATGGTAGAAGGTCAGTATCCCACTTATCCAGAACAACGGATTCCTCTTCAGACCTCTCTCAGATCTAATCAAATGGAAGGACCATTTCCTGGGCCATCGGAGAGAGGTGCCCCTCCGCATATGGGACCACCCAATCGAATAGAAGGATCGCTTCCTGGGCCAGGGGAGAAAGGTGCCCCTGCGCCTACGGGACCAGACCGCAGCCAAGGCCCCAGCTTTGCATCTGGAGGGGGGCAAGATAATAGGCAGTGGAAACAGGAACACGGCAAAGTGGTTGGCAATGTTTCCAAAGTGAGTGCAACGGCAGTGGACGGTGAGGAAAGAGGATTCCTATCCAGGGCGGTTGGAGAGTGCTATTCAGTGGAAGTGGAATTCGGTACGGTTCAGGTTCCCTGTCTTCTTGATCCAGGATCACAAGTGACGACGGTAGGAGAATCCTTCTTCAACCAACACCTCAGGCCAGCAGGCTTTACGTTGAGGGATATCCCTTCTTCCTTCACATTGGTCTCTGCTGGTTATCAGGCCATCCCATATGTAGGATATTTTGATACTGATGTATCTGCTCTTGGACATTGCATGTCTTCAAGAATAGTACTTGTGCTTGCCGAAGTAGAGGCCAAGCGAAGGGGCCAGAGCCTAATGGGGATACTAGGGATGAATGTCCTACATGAATGCTGGAACCAATTGATAAGGGGCGAGAAAGATCATTTCTTGACAAGAATGCCGTGGCCAACCACGGATACAGCTTGGCAAAAGGCCCTTCAGGCAGTCGACGAACAGATGCAGTTGACTCAGAAGGAGGGTGTTATCGGTAAAGCTTTCGTGAAGCCTGAGTCATGCTTCGTAATATCAGCTCGTCAAGCAGTGGTGCTTGAAGTTCAGAGTCCAACAGGGCCTCGCAAAGAACCATATGAACTCCTTCTAGAAGCTGAGCGAAATGATACCATACCATCTGGTTTGACCATCCAGTCTTGTATTGTGCGTGTTGAGGAGGGGAAGTTTCCGGTCATGGTGTCCAATGATAATGAGGAGGATATAGTGATCCCCAAGAAGCTCCAGATAGGTACTTTGTATAATGCCACTGTAGTAGGAGGAACAGAGCCGGGGACAGATCCACCCAGAGGAACTGGAGCTGCACCAGTACATGTAGATGTTGATTGGTCTTCACTCGGTAAAAGACAGTCCCAGGCGCTGGAGGACCTCTTAGAGAGACATCGTGAGGTTTTTTCAGCACATGACCAGGATTTTGGTTATACTGACAAGGTAATTCATCGGATTGAGACCGGGGACGCCGTCCCATTCAAAGAGAGACATAGGCCCCTTCCTCCGACTCAGTACCAGGCGGTACGAGATCATATCCATGACCTGATACGTAAGGGAGTTGTTCAGGAGAGTCAGAGTCCATGGGCCTCGCCCGTAGTGATAGTCAGAAAGAAAGACTCAAGCATTAGGTTGTGTGTGGATTATCGTCACTTGAATTGCCTTACACGTCGGGATTCTTTCCCACTCCCCTGGATAGAGGAATCACTCCAAGCGTTAGGGGGAGCCCAGTTCTTCACGGTGCTAGACTTGACCAGTGGCTATTATCAGGTAGCTATGCACTCGGGTGATATTGAAAAGACTGCATTTTCCGTGCCCTTCGGACTCTTTGAGTACACACGACTCCCATTTGGGTTGACGAATGCCCCTGCGACCTTTCAGAGACTCATGCAAAGATGTCTTGGAGACATGTGCTATACAAGTGTACTACTATACATAGATGACATAATTGTATTCTCCCCTGACTTTGATACTCACCTACAGAAGCTTGATGAAGTATTCTCTAGATTGAAGAGCTACGGGTTGAAACTGAAGCCTTCGAAATGCCACATCCTGCAGAAAGAAGTCCAGTATCTTGGGCATAGAGTGTCATCAGCCGGAGTAGCAGTTGACCCGGAGAAGGTATCCACAGTAAAGGAATGGCGGGAACCAGAGACTGTCAAAGAGGTTAGAGCGTTCTTAGGGTTCACTGGTTTTTTTTAGGAGATTCGTGGAAGGATATGCCACCATGGCCGGCCCTCTGTTCAATCTACTCAAGGCTGACCCAGATAGAAAGGGGAAAAGCAGGAAGAGAGCAGTTCCTGGTTCTAAGAAGGTAGTATTGGATGAAGAAGCTAGAACAGCTTTCCGAAAGCTGATAGAGTGTCTCACAAATGCACCTATTCTAGCATATGCAGACTTCACAAAAACCTTTCAGGTAGAGACAGATGCTAGTGCAACAGGACTTGGGGCCATACTCACTCAATCTGATGAGACCGGTAACCATCATGTGATAGCCTATGCCTCCAGGACTTTACGGCCTGCAGAGCGTAGTGGACGGTACAGCGCCTTTAAACTTGAGCTTCTTGCGATAAAGTGGGCTGTAACAGAGGCCTTCAGAGACTATCTCCTCAGCCAGCCATGTCGCATTGTGACTGACCACCAACCACTTCTGTTTCTGGATAAGGCTAACTTGGGAAACACTGAACTGAGATGGGTGCAGAGGCTGAGCTCCTTTGACTATGAGATACAATACCGACCAGGGAAACACAACCAAGCACCGGATGTGTTATCTCGCCGGGACAACCCTACTGCTGATCTTGGCCCTGATGTCGTGACTAGCAGCACCATACAGGCCACCTTTGACCTGCATTCTCCCGGAGCTGAGATCCCCATTGCCCTAAGCAGTCAGATTGGTGTGTGTCGCCTGGGTGGAACAAGTTGCCTACCTGGATATACCAATGAGATGTTGAAGAGGTACCAAGAAAACGACAGTGACGTGAGACAAGTTAGGGAGTTAGTAGATAGAGGCACAAGACCAACACGTGAAGAAAGAGGTCGCTGTTCAACATTAGCATTACTCATCCTCCGGAGCTGGAAGAGGCTTAGCATGAAGGATGGAGTTCTTGTTCGGGAAGTCCAATCCACAATAGATGGACAAAAACACTTACAGGTAGTCATACCCACAGATCTGCAAGAGGAGGTCCTTATCAGGTTTCATGACGAGGCAGGTCACTTTGGAGCCAGACGTGTGTATAAACTGCTGGTAGACAGGTATTTCTGGCACGGTATGGAGGTGACAGTCAAGAACTGGTGTCAGAAGTGTCGGCGCTGCGCCACAAGTAAACCACCTATCCGCCAGCCTCGTCCTCCGTTTTCATCGATCGAGGCCACTGCTCCAATGGAAATAGTTGCCATGGATTTCACCGTTCTAGAAGCGTCGGATGATGGATACGAGAACTTGCTCATCTTTACTGATGTTTTCACTAAGTATGCCTGGGCTGTCACAACTCGTGACCAACGTGCCTCAACAGTGGCCAAGGCTTTGGTAAAATATGTAATTACTCCTTATGGGTGTCCGCTGAGAATCCATTCCGATCAAGGCCAGTGTTTTGAGGCCAAGCTCATTGCAGAACTTTGTCAGATGTATGGTATTCGACGTAGCCACACCACTCCTTATCACCCTGCTGGAAATGGGCAGTGTGAACGCATGAATAGGACCCTGCATAACATGCTAGCCTCCCTGCCACTCAAAAAGAAGTGTAAGTGGACTTACTACCTCCCTTCCCTGGTGTTTGCTTACAATAACACCATTCATTCTAGTACAGGTGTCGAGCCATTCTTTCTCATGTTCGGCAGGAATGCGAGATTTCCACAAAGCTTCGTTCAAAGTGGGGAAGGAGCTCAGAGAGGCAAGAAGGGAGTCAAGTCATATATTTCAGAGCACCAGTCACAGTTGCGAATGGCTAGAGACATTGCAACGAGGAACGCTAAGGCTGCGGTGGAGGCACGTAAAGCACTCCAGGCCCGGAAGCTTTTTGAGAAGCCTCTTGGAGTAGGCCAGTATGTTCTAGTCCGACGACATGGATTCAGGGGCCGATCAAAGATAGCCGATTACTGGGAGGAAGAACCTTTTATGATGGTAAAGCGGCCCTTTCCAGATCGCCCAGTCTACGTAGTAAGGAGCCATTTGGGCAAGGAGAGGGTCTTACACAGGACCCAGTTGAAACACTGCCCCTGGCTACCAGGGGGAGATGTAGACAAACAGTTAACAGAAGATGAAACTGAATCAGAAAGCCAAACACCTGTTGGTTATGTCCTACACTACCGCCAACGTCCAGTTCAAACTGAATCTCCCAGGAGCCTTTCGGGAGGCACTAGTAGCTCTGGGAATTCCTCCTCTGGACCCCCGGGTAATGAAGATGAAGGCACTTGTGAGTCTGAAGTCGGTGTCTCTCATGTCGCTAGTCCTTGTCCCAGTAACAATGGGAGTGAGTTGGAAACTGTACCAGTGGTGGCACAGACCGCCAATCCTTTGTCTCCAAAGGAGCAACGGCTGGAGCAAAGGAGGTACCCTAGAAGAGCTACGCGTGGTGTACCACCCCAGAGGTATATAAACTACACTTAGAAGAGATTAATTTGACCAGGCATCGATCGCATTGAACTCTTCAACCTAAATGACGAGGAAAAGGAGTGTTGTTTATTCATCTTTATTCAAGAAAGTATATATATAACATAATAATAAAGATGTGACATAAAACCCAGGACAGAGATTGGTATTATATTAGATGCATCTCATGCAGGGTTAAACAATTACAATATATAATAACAAAACGGAAAAGAGAACATCATAATGTCAGTGTTTTAAATGAAAACATTAATAATTCCTAACAAAATAACAAAAACAAAAATAATAATTATTTTTTAGTTAGCAATGCCTCATAATATATTAACATATCGTGGTTATATTTATCAATCTCTTCTTAATAAGTACTCAACCACGGGAACCTATCTCCATAGAGAGAGAGAGAGGGTTGAAGAGAGAAAGAGGGAGAGGGAGAGAAAGAGGTCTCGGTATTGCAAGTCGTACAAGGTAGTTAAACCACTTACACTCCCAAGTAATGTTGTGATTGCCAGGTGCGTTCCGACCGGCTGTAAAAAAAATAACATACCACCCAAACAGTACGGTTTTCAAGATTTCATTTCTCGGTTGTGGATACCTTACTTTGCATTTACTTGTTTTTAACATATCTATAAGTTTTGTTGTTGTCAGGAGTTATCAAACCTCGGGAACCTATCTCTATACAGTATATACAGTAATTTGGGAGTCCAGCCGGCTTCTGAGATATCATGTATTAGTCCGGCGTACCTGCCAAGCTTTCTTTGGTGGGCCTGTTGAATGTTGGTTTCAAATGGAATTGTCAACTCAAATACTAGTATTTCCTTTTTTCTCAAATTAATGAATTTGGTGTGCAACCTGGATTGTAGATGACTTCCTGGTCCAGTTTTACTCTCTGGCCCGTTGTTGATCTAGAGCATGAACTACAGCAATATTGGCACCACACCGGGGGATGCCCATCCACTTTTTAATGTATTTGTCTAGAAGTGTATCTAGTTGTCCAAGGTGGGTTGCATGAAGGTCATGTACAGTTAACATATATCTCATAGAGGAGAGAGCATAATCATTAAGGATTTTTAGCTTATACTCGTTTTTTATGTTTACACTATCTATATTCGTGAGGGTACTATCAACCTTATCACGGATGAAATCATATGTTTTTGAAGTTTTCATCTTGAAAGTAATGTGAGATCCTAGAAATTTAATAGGATTATTTTGTACAGATGCAATTTGTTCCCTAGCTAAGGAAAAATCAATAACTGTTGGTTTACCGTCTGAAATTGATAAGGAACGACACTTCTTAGCTTTGACTGCTAAGCCCATATTACTGAGAAGTTTATTTTCTTCTTGAACAAGTTTTTGATGATATCTTTTATTTTCAGTTAATGAGGAAAAGGAGATATCTAATGCCTAGATTACTCATAATATATTGTATTATATTGTATTGTAGTATGGTATTATAATATGTTTTGGTGATTATGTTTGTGTTCGGTTTCGCCTCAACACACTCATTTTGTATATTTAAGACACGAGTGAAAGTCCTGAGTATGGAAAAGACCTTTAATTGTGACTTATATAAATAACCAAAAATATACCTATACCGTGTGTCTCAAAAAAAACGTAACACTTTTGAAATGGTTGCCAAATTGAGCATATATAATTTTATGAAAAAATGTTGATATGTATGGAAAGCTAAAGGACCAACCTTTCATATGATATGAAAAAATTGAAAAAAAAATCATGCTTCGATGAACAGTGTTCACTTAAGTTAGAGGTATGAAAATGGGCCTGCGCAGGATTTTTCCTTCCAATTTTGGACAGGTAAGTTACTTTTAGCATACAAAATAAGTTTGATATGAGATATTCATGATCGATGGATTAAGAGTTAAAAGGATGTTTTGAATACCAGTCCTTTCTCTCTGTCATTTATCAATCCCCAAACACCACCCCTGCCACACACACACACACACACACACACCAACTTCCACTCCCATCTTATTGTATCATTGATCTGGTAGATGTGAACAGGATGAAGGAAGAATGGGAAAATGTTAAATTGAAATACCGTATTCAAAATCATAATTGACATTATGCAACCCACTCTCCTCCCCCCCACAACCTTTTCCCATCCCATCACCTACCCCTTGCCTTTTCTTTATCAGTTTTCTTCCGTAAGTTTGGTGGATCATCAATCACATTTTATTCAGGTTTTATGAATGACCCAAACATGTAATAGCTAAGTACATCATTCATTATGCATTGAAAATACCAGAATTCGAGGTATTCAAAATATCCTTTTGATTCAAAATATCCTTTTGATCCATCGATCATGAATATCTCATATCGACCTTATTTTGTAAGTTACAAGTAATTTACCTGTCCAAAATTGGAAGGAAAAATCCTGCGCAGGCCCATTTTCATACCTCTAACTTAAGTGAACACTGTCCATCGAAGCATGATTTTTTTTTAATTTTTTCATATCATATGAAAGGTTGGTCCTTTAGCTTTCCATACATATAGACATTTTTTCATAAAATTATATATGCTCAATTTGGCAACCATTTCAAAAGTGTTACGTTTTTTTTGAGACACACGGTATATGTATGTATTTTTCGAAAGGTAACATGATAATTTGTTTTTACATATTATAAAGATGTTGTTTCCATTTTTATTTGACCTCCCCCCCCCCCCCCCCCAAAAAAAAAAAAAAAAAAAAAAAAGGAGGGGGGGAAGAGGTAGGCTTAATCTGAATATATTCCTGATTTATCCTTTATTATTTTAGAAGTACCGGTAACTTTTGCAAGACTAGTGAATGTGATAGTAGGAGCTATGACTGATGTATCATTTACGTATCGTATACCTTTGCCAGACTGTAGTGATTTTGACAGTATGAGCTATTTTTCGACTATCGGTAATGTGTCATGCAAGTGTCGTATACAGATTTGATATCCATCTAATGCAAGCTGCTAAACAATTTCAAGTTAAATGTTGTGACAAGGGAGGCATATATTTTATGTATGTATTACTTACTTGTCTTTCTTTGTTATTGTTGTTACCTAGAATAAGTCGAATGCTAATGATGTATCATTTCCTTGCTTTGATTAGAAGACTATCATACGGAGTCTCTCCCATTCTTAGCCGATTTATATTTCTATGTTTTGTTATGACAACAAAAAAAAAGATGTAAAAAAAAAGTTGGTGATAAAGAAATGAAACGAAACAAGCAAACTTGCTCCGTGACCTTCACCCCGTTCCCACCCCGCTTATAGGTAAGCAAGGCTTAGTTTTTATGTGTGTTTAAATTGTTATATTTGATAATATTGTTATTATGTTTTGTTCATATCCTGGTTTAAACGAATTAGTATTATTATAAGGCTTAAAAATATGTTCAAAGAACATGATATTTGTTAATAGAAAGTTGTAAATTAATGCGATATTGTTGTTACGTAATGCTCAGAGGGTGTGACTTCTCAATGTACAAGTAGATTACACGTAGAGGAAATGGATGCGTAGGCTATGCCTTTACGGGTACGTGTAGAATGCATTTGTGTGTACGGTCAATTGGGCCTTGGAGTGTGACTATTGTAGTCGGGAACTTGGGCGCTAATGACTATGTGTTAGGTTTTGGTGTAGAGAAACCTGATTAACGAAGAATTATGATCTTTTAAGTTTGATTAATTATGTTAGGAATTTGTATTTGATCCAGCTTATACACCTTGGGCATTTGCATTGTTTTAAATAAGTTAAAGTTATTGTTATTAACGATTCAAATGTTTTAGTGTAGTGAACACTGTTTACCTTTTGTTGTCATAATGCTGAAAGATGTGTCGTTGTTTATTCTTGTAATTGATAACTGTTTATCATTACTAGACCCCGTTCCCACCCCGCTTATAGCGGTGTGTCCTCCACAGAATAGAGAGTACCAACTCTACTCCTCAGGCTGCCATTGTCATCTGTATTGTCTGTATTGTCCGAGGTCTACCCCCACTCATTCCGGCTACCCGTAACAATCTATCACCCCCCTACAATAATAAAAATTAAAGAGAAGGTTGAGTTTTGGGAAGAGGTGAAAAATAATTTGTGAGCGTTATCATTCTTATTATGCAAGTGTGAAAGAACATCTTATAAGACATGTTCCCTGAAAAGCATGGCTCTTCAAATGCCTTTATATTCTAAATATGTCATGTAACATCGTAAAACTTGGGGGTGGGATTTTTACGCCACGTGTTCGTGTAGTCCCATATACATCTTTCTGTGTACAGTGTTTGTAACTTTACCAAGACTTGGCCAAATTTCTTATCATTTTGATGATTCCAGAACCTTGCAATACACACAAATTCTTATACTAGATGATCAACCTTTTCTGGTCGATTCCACACCATTTCTTTCACAATGCAATTGCATGACCATTACTGGTCTTTACCTTTAAAGAAAAATAATATAATAATATCATGGTATTACTCCTTTTGCTTCTTGGTTATTTAACAGACATCGTTCAGGACGCCCTCAGGAGTTGGTAGGCCACGCCTTCAGATGCCTGGTGCCCATCCTCAAGAACAAAGATGCTAGCGTCATCACACCATTACTCAGCACAGGCAATCAGGTAGGAGTCTAGCCTTGTGCATTTTTCCTTTGGCCATTGTTAGTGGTATAAGTTGTAAAAATGCATGTAATTCTATTTTTGTGGTTTTAAGAAGTTTTAGTATATGTATGTGCAGTCTGTTTTTTAAATAATTTGATGAGAAAATCATTGACTATACATAATAGTGTAATATTTTTTCAATGTACAGCTCACTGTTTGGAAGCAATTATGGAATCACATAGAGATGAAGTACGATATCAGAACGGTGTATTAATTAGTATATGTACATATAAACCGGCTGCTACAAATCTTCTTTTTTTTTGGGGGGGGGGGGGGGGTTCAAGTGATTCAATTTCAATGAATGGTATAAGATCAAGATTTTGTTTAGATGGTCCTGCTGTGTCCTATCTAGTCTGTACAGCACATCAGGAGGGAATTGATATTGATAATATTCCAGAATAGATGTCATCTTTTACTCCACATAAAATTGAGACCAAATAAGTACTGTTTGCCTTACCGCTGTTACCGGTGTTCCAGATTAACTTCCTTTAATGATTTAAGTGATTTGAAGGATGTCCTTGTGGGTGGTGTTAGTTTCCTGACTGATTTGCTTCCTGAATCAGGCTACCACAGGAATTGGATACATTTATTATTAAACGGGAAATCAAACCTTAAAGTGTTCCAATCACCAAAACATGTTTTACTTTTGATGCAAGGGGTTTCTATTTATAGGGGTTATAGGGTTTTTTATTTGGAATATGAGCTTTTAAATATTACTTCTACAAAGAGATGTGGCAATTTAAAAACACTGTCGGTAAACTAAGGCATGCATGAAACGCAAGTTAAACGTGTGTTCTCTACGCAGGGTTTTATGTTGTCCTTTATTTTCTTCATACCGTTTAAACTGTTAAAGCTAATTTTGAGCTCTGGTATAGGTATTGTATGTTGCGAGAACATGGCTATAATTTAATTCTGGAGTGTTTATCCTGCAGTACCGGTAGTTTGATTGTTTGTACCAGTGAAATAAAAACAACCTTACAAAAACTTGCTGGAAATCATCTTTAATAAAAAACACAACTCTCATTTGCACATAGTAAACTGTGTAAAGTACAATGTACATGGTGTCAGGCCTACTAACCTTGATTTCCTTATCTTTCTACAGTGTATGCTCATTACTCAGCCCCTATACATTTTCTACCAAAATCGTTTGACACATGTCGTTATTTGTAATCTTGAACATTCAGTGCAAGTTTTGATGGATTTTGTGAGAATTTATTTTCTATCATTACCAGAACTCAAGTTTATCTTTAAGCTAGCTATATCTAAAAAATCAGGGTTGCTTCGAGAACCATGAACATGCATTGTCCAATAATGAGAAAAATAAGAATGAAAAATAGATATCTAGACAAGCTGCTGCTTTAATTTCCTGATACAAAGCTTTGCCGGTAGTGATCATTCAAACAGCTTTAATACACTCAACATTGCCCAGCAAATTTCCCGTCTTACAAAGAGAAGTGATTAGTGATCAAAGTCTGAACTTAGCAAGTCCTTGATCAATCACAGATTTACAATATCTCCCTTCCTAAAGTCCACAAAATTTTGTGATTGATATAAGTTGCGATCAATATTTCAATCAGTCGCTATTCTATGCGAAACAAGGCCCCGGGGCTCAAAATTGCAGTTGCCATGGTGATATTGACAACCTGCAGTTTTACATAGGTTGGAATGACAATGAAAATATTACAAGTATTGTGAACTTGGTACAAATCCATCCAGTGTTGAAATGACCTCCAAAAGTTGAATATTTGCAATATTTGTCTAGTTTGCCTGGCTGGCAATTAAACCAAAGAAAACATTAATTTTAAGTACCCGTAAGAGCAGTATTTTCAGCTATACTAGTGTAACCTGGTTTTGATATTGAAAACCTGTACAATTAAGAAAGAAGATAGAAAATCTGATTAAAGACCACATTTTGGGATTTTCCTTGAACAGTTTTTTCATTGAAATATATGTACCGTACTAAAGGAATATACAACCACCCTCTTCCTGCAGTGGTCTGTCATAATATGTGTACCAGTACAGAATATGTGCATGCAGTATTTGTCATGCACTGTCTATGCATCCCATTAGGAGCTGTGTATAAGTACCCTCTCTTGGAAAAAGAATTGCGGTCATGCAATCTTGAGAAGGAAGCCGTATTGACTCATAAGGTCAAGGTCATATGATTGCACATGTATGCGTCATGATGTCATTATATATTGCACAATCAACCATATCAGCTCCTTATTACATGGTGATATTTTTAGAAGTCTTCGCTCATGTACCGTTATATGGACATGTACATGTACCTGTTCTGCCCCTTAAAGTTGTTTGTTTAATTATTCCCCCTGGATATAGTATGTACATTGTACAGTAGATGCCTAATTTTAATGTCCCATATCAAAGAGTATGTTGAACATGTTTTATATTCTTCAAATTTTTATGTTGAATATATATATTATTGTCAGGTTATAGTGCATTTTGTTGTGCTCTATCTTTCTTTATCTTTCCATTCTTTTTTCCCTTACAGCTCTTTCTTCCTCCCCCCCCCCCCCCCCATATAGCCTCTCTCTGTTTTTACCTCTTCCATTAATTTTCTCCCCTCTCACTCTCTTTCTTTCTATTTCAGTCTCTACCTACATGTATAAAACCTTTTATTGTGAGACATATGATTTGATTCGTAATCTTAATTTGTAATAATTATTAAAATGATATAATGAGTTAAACTGATGATAATTGGAATAATAACAATGAAGATAATAATAATATTAATAAGAATAATAATTACAATGTTATATTGTGTTCACTTGGTAATTACTCTGGATATATTAACAAGCATTAAATATAATGTACATTCAGTGAAAATGTCTATGAGAATGTAAAGTGCTACATATATGTTTATTCTCCCTACCGGTATATACTTTTTTTAAGTTGTATGTATCATTTCATGTGTACATTTTATTTATTTTTTTTTTCTGTGAATAATGCATGTACATATAAACGCAACAAATTTCCTTTTGGACCAATACAATTTCAAAAATATGAATTTTGAATAGATTGTGTAATCATTTAATTGTAGAAGGCTATGATGATTCTAATAGCTTATCACATTCCAATAATACAGTCAGACTTCCTGCTAAGAATTTAGTTACTTTTTGTTGACATTGAGTAAAAGATAGCCGTACAGCATCTCAAGGATTACTTGGAAGGACCAACATAATTTTGCATCCTCAAAGTTTAGTTTAAGTTGTTGGTTTGTTTTACCTGACTGCTAAGAAAATGTATGTATGATTAAATAGTATGCAACCAGGCCACAAACTGCTTTAAGTCCTCTCCAAAGAACTTAGGAATGAATATTAAATCAAAGCGAACTAGCAAATCAATTTTGTTTGAACCTGGGACCTCCAGGTTACAATTCCACTGCTCTACCACTGAGCCGTATACCTAGTATAAATAAATTCCTGCCCAGAAGCCTTATTATATATGCGTTAACATATATTCATTACCATTGTTTGTACCTTTTTTTAGAGGGGGTGGGACAATTTGCTCTTGGTATTTTTTCCTGAAGTCAATAGCGCAAAGGTTGTTATATGCTCTAGTGTTCACCCTGTATACACTTCCCCCTCTTCTATTCATTTTATGATGTAATCAAGTTAATATATTTTGATTAATGTACTATTACCAGTCTCTTTTTTAAGTAAAAGATTATATCATTTTTTGTGTGGTTTTGAATAAATTGAACTTGAACTTGAACTTCCATCACCTGACAGGGCATCGACCCTAAGGTCATGTTGGAGGGCATGGTCCACGCAGCGATCAGCTGGGTCAAGGCTGGCCTTCCCATCAGGCTTCTTAAGATCGTCATCTATGCAAACATTAAAGACGGACAGGCCACTAATTTCTTTCGAGGGGTGGATAACAACATCCTGGAAAATTTCGCAGAGCTCAAGTCGAGATACGAGTCAGCCAATCTTATTCCTCAGGTATGCTTTTATTTATTAAGTAAACCATATTGGAAATGACCCTCTCCTGGACATCTAAACCCTTCCCTTTCCTTGCTCCCCCCCCCCCCCCCCCACGCCCTCTTTGCCCCTCCAATTCTCGACATGTCTGCATAACTCAAGTCCAGATACGAATCAACCAATCTCATTCCTCGGGTATATGCATACTATGACTATCCAGACCATATTCAGTGGGACCATATCTGGACGACTTTCTTGTAGACTACAAGTATTCCCACCCTCTCCTCCACCCCACCCCCTAGTCCCCTCTCTCCTAGCTTTTCCCCTCCTTTTTTCCCTCCCTTCAGTGTATCCACATTCTGCATGGACAACCTTGCACAGGTCAGGTTCAGATTTGAATGTTCTAATATCATGCCCCAGGCATGTACATGTAAGTTATGATATGGATTATAATTTACATTTTACCCTTATGGTCCCCCTCAGTAATTACCCCCCCCCCCCCCCCCCCCATCTCTTGTTCTGCTAATCCTGAACCACACATTTATCACTATGAAGCTTATGTAAAGTTTAGGTCATATATTGACAAATCTCTTAAATTAACACATGATATCATATATGTTTGTCAGCATTTCCTTGATATAGCAGGAAAATCCCCCTCCAACGCACCCTCTATCCCATTTTTTTTTTTTGGTTGCAAGTCACTGTTTATTTTTTGTTATTTTCCCCCAATTATGTTCTGTAATTTACTTTACTTTACAATCGTTATGATTTTAAATGTTTCTGGGCTGCAAGCGTATCAAGCTGTCACGCTTAGGCTGTAGCCCTTCTGTATCATCACCTCTTCGAGCGTATGTATCTATGATTTACTGAATGTGGAAATGTAATTTAACTTATGTTTTATACTCATGTAAAGACATTGTCACATTATTGTTATAACCTATGATGATTCAGTAACCAATAAATATTTCAACTATTTCAACTACTATATTTCAACTATTTCAACTATTTCAACTATATTTCAACTATTTCAACTATATCTAAATTTATGCATTTTATTTGACAGTGTATACTATTATAGGCTCAAGAATTAATCAAACATGTATACAAAAATGACGTACCTCGTTGAGCATTTGACTGTGAAGTGGATTTGGTGCCTTATAAATGTTATGTATTAAAGATATAAAAATGTTGTTCTTTTAAAAAAACATTACCATAATGATCAAAAGAGAGTGATCACCGAAAGTTTGCAAATTATGAATAAAAAATATAACGTTTCCATCAATGCATGCAGGAGGTGACCCTGGAATACGACGTCTACCTCTCGTTCAGCGACAAGGACCAGGAGATCGCTGACAAGATCCAGGCCCATCTCCGGGAGGAGAAATCTGACATCCGCATCTTCACCGCCAGACAGAAGGTGGATACGGAGGCCTTCTGGCAGGACCAGATGTATGATGTTGTCTCCAAGTCGGCCAGAGTCGTCACAGGTACCTTGATTGAAAGGAGGGTTTTTATCAAAATGGTGGTGTGGTCTCCTTGCTTTTTAAAAAAATGAGGTTGCATGAGTACTGGTTGCGCAATTATGTTGTCAAAGGAATTGTCTAGAAGCAATTGGAAAAGGCTGAATACAGAGCTGCCAACCAGTACGATTTCATCGTATTTCGTACATTTTTTAGAAGTATAATACCTGGCCCCCACCCTGGGAACGGAGGTACGCACATTCGTGTTCCCAAAATCTCTGGCTCGTTACAAAAGAAAAATTAGGTCTACCCGTATTGGCTTTACACACCAGACTTATGCTGAAAAAGGAGGGGGGGGGGGGGTGCTGGGAACACGCATATGCGTACCCTAAATAACACTGAGTGGGGGACCGGGCTATAATACGTTAGTATGATTTTTTTTGTCACATTGGCAATTTGGGGATGTTCATTGGTTCATCACACACACCTCATGACGAAATCATGCATATCAACCAATGGTCCATAAAAATACAATTACATGCCGCTCATTTGTTCTATGAACGATCATTCATGACAAACTCTTGCATATTCAACAAAATGTTTGTAAAATGTACTGGTGCATAATTCTTCAAAATGTTGATGAACACAGTCTAACATATAGGAAGTACTTATCAATCAAAAATAGGATTTTTATTTTGAAAATAGGTTGTGTTTTTTTTTTGGGGGGGGGGTGGGGGAAGAAATAGGATTTTTGTTTAGTTGGAGTAATTGGCAGCTCTGTGATTAGGAAAACAATTATGCAAACAAAAATGAGTATAAAAAAATGTGACTACATCCAAAATGTTTGGATCAAATTTTTCATTCATTTTATCATATTGCAAATACGAGGGCATTTGCAGAGGAATGCCTTTCAGGTGACATTTCTATTATCATATTCTTCTAAAATAGCTTACAGAAAATGAGGAATCTTCTGAATATGAAGTGTTCTTATCGTTTTCTAGAACTCAACCTTCTTTTTAAATAAGGGTTCGTCCTGATGTCAAGAAATCTCTAGCGTAGTATACACTTCACATTGTGGTTTCACCAATATGTAATCCGAACTGCTACAGTAGTTGAGTTAAACCTGACCCTGAGTCTAAGTGCAGATTTTACAGAAGGACAGAAATTAGAGTAAAACAAGTAGCAAGGCTGGTGTGGTGGACAGCAAGGTCACAAACAGACAAGAACAAGATTTTCAAGCTGTAAAAACACCTTGTATTTGGCTAGAAAGCATCTGATACATGTACCAGCATATTCACTTGCTAAACTGAAATATAATATTCATAATGGGCCTTGGAAAATCTTTGAGAGCTCCTTGAATTTCAACCCTGTTATTTGATCTTTATGCAGAGAAGTGATCATGGGTTTTGCTGGTACTTTCATTCGAGATTGTCAAAACATACACACATACATGTAGCAGACAGATGATGGTATAAATATAGATGATAATATGTCTTGGTTACCCAGGTTACCCTCATTAGTATTAATACTGTTGTCTTTGAGGGCCCTGCAATCATACTATGTCATGAAAAGCGCCTCAAGCATTCAAAGAATTTCTTTCTACCGGGTACCCATTTACCTCACCTGGGTGGAGTGTGATAGATGTAGGTTAATGTCTTGCCAAAAGACATCATTGCTGAGACAGGGATGTACATGTACATGAGTGCATGTTTGTGATCAGCATCTTTATTAACCCATATGGTGCTAATCAATTTACAGAAATGTATTTCAAACGATATTTCACAAGATGGGTTGATACTTTTTTCATGTACCGGTATCTTTAAAAACAATACCGGTAAAGTTATGGGGATGCAAACAGTCTTCAATTCCATACTGAACTTTTGAGCCCATTTTGATGATCAAAAAGAAAAAATAAGTTTTCATTGTCAAAAGTATATTAGAACTTTTTAACTTTTGGATGTTTTGATGGTTAAAATCACCAACGGCACTGAGAGAGCTAATATGAATATTCTCCTCCATCCCGAAACTATAGTAAGTTGTCAAACTCTATGCCTATAGTTAATGTATATTGCAGACTTTTATACAGCTTTTTTTTTTTGGGGGGGGGGGGATGTTGTTTGCTCTTAGGTTCTTGGCTAGCTTACCCTGCTGTGCTTCCAGGAGTCTGTAAGAAAGGCTCAATGGTCATAGGAATTCCACTTTGCCTTTTTTCTTCCAGGCAATTTCAGGAAGCGCAGCAGGGGGAGCTCAGTCTTTTTCTTTGATACTTTATATCTCATGTCTTCATTGTCTTGTATCTTTGGAACACCCAATATGTAATGATAATAATGTTCATCGCAATGCACTCAGTTTTCTTTAATATGTAGCTCATGTTTCTTTAATGCATGCATGTACTTGCCACAATGCAAGGTTTAGAAATCTGGAATTCTGTTTCCCAGGATCCTGAATCTTAGAAAGAAATCAACAAATATTATGTAGTTTATATTTAAATTATTTTAAAACTGAATACTTAAACTTATTATTTCTTTTTTGTTCATCTACCTTTATGGGAATACCGGTATGATATCTTTCCTGTGTCAATTGAGCAAACTTTTTGTACATAATCTGTGCATCTCAAAGCTAGTCACTATAATTTGCTTGCACGCTACTTTTCACCCCAAAGTCCTCAGCTCCAACTACCTGGCTTCGGAATCCTGTCTCGAACAGTACAACATCGCCCTCTGTTGTAACAGACAAGCGCATCGTAATGTACTGGCGCCCTTTTTTGTGGAGACAGTCGCCCTTCCAACATATATGGGTCTTGTGCAGTATGCAGACTGCAGGTACTTTTCCTTTACTATCCATGTAGATTTTTGCAAACAAACATGGCTTATAATGAGGATTTTTCTTTTAAAAGTAGCTTAGTGAAATCTAGTGACAAAAAGCTGGTCTACAAAGCATGATTAATTTCATTCTAGCTTTCTTCTGGTATGGGTCGATGGTATCTCTTACGCCCTTTGTCTCTCCGTTAGTTTTTGTTGAACTTTGCCTGAAAATTAAATAAACAAAAAATCTAACTTATAAATTTATATACATGAATAATGATTTCACAACATAGATCATGTCCCTTTTGGCAGCACAATATCGTAACAATCAAGATAAGAAGATGGAACAAGAAAAATGCACCCGTCTAGTGGGGGTATTATTACCCCTCTCTAGGACATATTGTAGATAATTGTAGAAAATGAGACTTTAGCTCTTATTTTATTCTATTAGAAAGATAGGGCCCATTAAATTAATGGCTGTCCTAACTAGTTCCTTTGAAATGTTTGCAATATTCAAGCTGTTCTCTGCAATCCGCGGCACCCACAGCCAACAGCACCTATTTTTCCTCCAAAATTGTTTATTTTTTATTTCTTGGCCTGCATATGATATTGACTCAAACAGGGAGAACATGGATGCTAGCATAGCCCAGGCCTGCGGTCAGTTGGTCAAATCTCTCACGGCCACTGACAAAGTGGTCAAGGTTGCCACCACAGATCCCAACCACTACGATGTCTTTGTGTCGTATTGCCATGCCGACGCAGACCAGGCCACGCCCATTGTCAGCCGGCTGCAGAAGCTAAACCCAGAGCTGAAGATATTTTATGACATACAAGAACTTAAGACTGGTGAGGGTCACTTCTCTGCACTTTCTACTCTACCCTATACAGTGCGTCCCAGAAAAAACGAAACCGAGAAGTATCGATGTTTTATCATAACTTAATCACAACCATAATTAATGAATGATACATATTTGGAAAGGTTAGAGTCTCCTCTTTCAGTTGATGCTACTCAGATGATGCATATTTCACGCATGAGTGATTAAAAGCAATTTGAAGGAAGGAAACCAAAAATACATTTGGCGGGCGGTATCTGAATTTCGAAGAAAAATTCACATTTCTAGAAAATTGAGTTTCTGCCCTTTCATATCAGTGACACCTCAATCAGGAAAAATGAGCGAGGAATAACAAAGTTCCGTTTGTTTAAAGTAGCCCTTACATTTTCATAATTTTTACTAACGAATTCGTTTTCACTGGGTGCCTGCCGTAGCAAAAAGCAGATTTGACAAAAGACTTAACTCCGTTTCGTTGACAATCAGCCATGCATGAAGACTCTCGTCTACGGCTGATTGTCAACGAAACGGAGTTAAGTCTTTTGTTAATTTCGTTTATTGATACGGCAGGCAGCCAGTGAAAACGAATTCGTTTAATAAAATTATGGAAATGCAAGCACTACTTTAAACAAACAGAACTTTGTTATTCCTCGCTCATTTTTCCTGATTGAGGTGTCATATGAAAGGACAGAAACTCAACTTTCTAGAAATGTGAATTTTTCTTCGAAATTCAGATACCGCCCGCCAAATGTATTTTTGGTTTCCTTCCTTCAAATTGCTTTTAATCACTCATGCGTGAAATATGCATCATCTGAGTAGCATTAACTGAAAGAGGAGACTCCAACCTTTCCAAATATGTATCATTCATTAATTATGGTTGTGATTAAGTTATGATAAAACATCGATACTTCTCGGTTTCGTTTTTTCTGGGACGCACTGTATAACACAGCACATCTCACAGTTGCATTCACAATTCTAGTTCAGTCTATCCATGTTGCATTATAGTTCACTTGACATATTTCTGTTTCTTTAGCATGCTGTGCGTATTTATTGAGCTTTTGTATTACTGGTCTTATAGTGTTGTGGCAACTCATTCTGATGTTTTGAACACTGGTGAGCACATCTTCTCTGCAATCTCTGCTTTTTTTCTTAACAAAGCATCCTCTGTAATTCTAGTTCAGTCTTCTGCGGACTCATTATAGCTACACGTATAGATCTTCTCTATGGTTTTTGTTGCCTTTTACTTCTGCTAGCATACATGTACACATTTGTGCTGCACATAGTTCTTAGAGCCTTTTGTGTTTTTGTTGTCATGGCATTTACATTAAGTTGCTTCTTATCATAGTTATGATCTCTTTTCTTCTTGTTGTTTATTTGTTCATCATATATACAGGTATCTCTGGTATACTAATGATGACTAACGTGTACAGTACCAGTAGTTGTAGCCATATTCCATACGTTATCATAAATATATTGTCTGTGGAGCCAGAAGGGTTTTGACTCATATACTTTTTATCAGAGTTAATGCCCTTCTGGTTCCGAACATATGAAAGTTCAACACTCCTATAATCTATACACGTTATAGTCTGGTGAAAAATTGAAAACAAATAAGATTTATTTATTTGTTTGTTTATAGAAGAAAGAAAACATTAAAGATACAAACTCATTGATGAATAAGACCGACCAAGCTGACATAATGGAAGTTATTTTGTCCCCTTTGATAATGTACTGTATAGTCTATTAATGGTTTGGACATGGAGACCTATATCTCATTCATGTCCAGTTGGTGCCATAATACCAATTACATGTAGTATGGAAACAGGAGGTGTACAGTTGAATGCCTACAGTAAAATGCACCATTAAAACATTTTGTCACGAGATATAATGATTCATGTTTCAGAATCCTAATGAATGTTCTGCATCATTTAAAGGTAAAGACCAGTATTGGAAACGCCCCAATTTCAAAAAATGAAATGTAAGCTGTTATTACCAATCATGTGAAAGAATGTGTTTTGACTAATACATGATGATAAAAAAATTGCCGGGAAACCGCCTACTAATTGATATATTTGGTAAATTAGTTTATCTATTGGCATGTGAGAGATAAAAACACATGTGTCGCGCACCTGTGCATAGTCCCATATAAATCTTTCTGTGTACAGTGCTTGTAACTTTATGAAGACTGGGCCAAATTTCTTATCATTTTGATGATTCCAGAACCTTGCAGTACATCTATGCTAGATGATTAACCTTTTCTGATCGATTTCACAACGTTTCTTTCACAATGCAATCGCATGATCATAACTGGTCTTTATCTTTAATAGATAAGTCCTGCATTGTGAAAAAAAGAAATTTGTGTAACTTGTGTAACTTTTCATCCAGTTTCTCCAATACTTAATGTATTCACCATCAAATATTCATCAAGTTTGGATTAACAGTCATTAGTCAAATTTGGTAAAGGAAAGTAAATTTACAAAGTTACATGTTCCTTAAAGATACTACAGTATGTCCCTTGGGCAGCCAACATCAAATTCTGTAGATCTTTGCAGGAATTATGAATATGTCCTATCTGTAAAAATGTAAATGTTAGCAGTGTTCTAGTATTCAAATTATGCAAGGAAACGTGTTTACTTTCTAGATTTCACTTTCGTTTGAGGGAAGTTCTAAATTAGTATTGTCTTTCAACTGCCGTTGGAAATTTAACCTTTCATTTTTTTTTGCCTGCAAATGGGACATAGTACCTCTAAAGGAATCTCTAGATTTATGTATGTTTTTCAGGAGCTTTAAATGCTCAAGGCAAGGGATAAATCTGACGTCTTCATGTCTTTTTAATAACTTTGATATTGTTGTTGATCATTACAGGGCATGAATGGCAGCGTACCTTGTATCATTCTATCGATGGCACGTCCTGTATGATTGCTCTCATATCACCCAACTATCTCAAATCAGCTGTGTGCATGGAGGAGTATAGTCTGGCACAAACTAAACATCTCTCTCAGGTAACTCTTGTTTCTTTGAAGTCAAGGTCAAGTCTTTGATTAAAATTTATATGGGCCCACTTACACTGCAAAAAAAAAAGACTATTTTATTATTATTATCATCAGGACTTAACCAATCAACTTAATAACTATTTTTTTAGGATGATTTAAGATTACAAGTACATGTATTCATCAAGATACTTGTTATTTTTCATGATAAAGCACTTTATAGAAACATATAACATCTCAAGGACTCAGAAACATGAAAATGAAACAATTATTGTTGTCACTATAGGACACCCTCCACCTGATTCCGGTCTGCATCTCTGATGGCATCGAGAAGGACTTTGCCCAGGTATCCCACATCCCCATGCTGGACGCTCGTCCTGGGGCCTACGACGGGGCGGTCAGCAGCATTTGCTCGGCGGTGGTGTCCTGGCTGGAGACCAACTCCTTCGCTCATCTGGACAAACTGCTTAAGAAGAATCTGGTAAGTAGAGGGTTTTACCCTTTTAACCTCATGGATGATAAAACAATGAAATAGAAAATCATATTGTACTGTACACCTTGTCTCTGAAAATGTAAACAAACTGCTGAAAAAGAATCTGGTAAGTACGTTCTACAAGTAGAGGGTTTTACCTTTTTTAACCTCATAGGTGATAAAACAATGAAATAGAAAATAATAATGTACTGCACAACTTGTCCCTGAAAATCTGGACAAATTGCTGAAGGAGAACCTGGCAAGTGTTCTACAAATAACTTGTGTCACTTTGAAGGGCAATCCAAGTTTTGTAACAAGTTTAATTGTGTGAAAGCAGAAAATTAAGATGAACAGGGTGGTGTAAATGTGAAAGATACTGAACAATTGATAATAAAGTTATGAAAGTTATAAATAATTGAAAGATGAGATCACTAGCTCTATGTATATCTCTGTTTGGTCATTTTTCTAGGATAATCAAGTGGATGTCCCGGATATGATGGAGAAACTCAGAGCAGCAAGGTTCTGGGCAGAATATGCGAAAACCTTTATATCTGTTAAGACCTTTCCACCTACATTTGAAAAGTTAGAGGATGCAGAAGGTAAGGCTGAAAGCACAGGAAAGGATGGGAGTGGAGCAGAAGAAGCTAAAGAAATAGAGAAGGAGATGAAGGAAGGGTCAAAGGGGACAGGAAGTGGTGACAAAGGTGATAGTGGTGTTGCGGAAGTACAGACGGAGACCGGAAAGGAAGGTGAAGTGAAAGAAGATAAATCAGGTGAAGCGGGTACAGATGGTAAAGAGGAGGTTGGACAGGTAACTGAAGATCAGAAAGTGGAGAAGAAAGATGGAGAGGAAAAGCCACTGATGAACAAAGCAGATATAACTTCTGAGCCAGAATGCCCAGATAAAGATGCAACACGGTCGGAGAAGACTTTCAAGTCAGCCACCGTAGTCTTCAGCTACCACCAGACCGACATCAAGTTCGTCCACTTCCTCAAGGAACTCATCACCGCCTACGCCCCTCACCTTGTCCTCAAGTCCGAGTTCAAGACAGACCAGGCGAGACTGGACAGCCTGGAAGCAGCAGACAGCATCATCGCTCTCCTCTCGCCGAACTACATCGAGTCTCCTCAGCATGTCGAGGAGTTCCACATGGGTCTCTGGAGGCAGCGTGTGAGCCTCGAGGAAGCCCCTCTCCTGGTGCCGGTCCAGGTAGCCCTCCTGCCCAAGCGTCCCACCTACTTCCAGCTGATGGGATATCCGGTGAACTCCTGGGACGCCATGTGGGCCGACCTCTTAGGGGTACAGAACATCAAGTCACCTGCAGAGATCGACAACTTCCGCCATTCTATAGTGAAGAGGAAGCTGCCAGCCATTTCTCCAGATGAATTGCATCCAATGATCGAGGTTGCTCAGGTTGTGATTTCATCCATAAAAGCTAGAAGGTCAGTAGATATGAAGGATGGTAGTTCTTCAAAAGCACATGGTGTTTCTAATGTTTAACATATTTATTAAAATGATTTAGATCATTAGGAATTAGTTTTATGATTGAAAAACTGGCAGCTAACTTTAAGTTGCCAGTACTTGTTTGATAAAGATAAACCATAGACATTGAAACTATGAAGGGTCATTATCTTTTGGACATGTCATAAAACTACTTCCTGATCATAATTTGTTATGCTTTTCAATGGATGTGAAGTAAACGTCTCTTCTTGTTCTTGAAGAATTATATGTGGTTTTATGAATGAAATCTAGATGAAAGATTGGTAGAAGAATGAAGATAACGACTCTGTTCAGTCTTGAATTAGCTCTTTTGAATGAAATTCTAAAATGATTTTACTGTGCAAATTTAGAGCAACTATGTTGTCCTTGAACTTGATTTGTATGAAGGGTTACCGGTAGATAGAATTGTCTGCAAGAGAGAAAGAAGACTCTTTGTAAAAGTGAACAGGTTATCATCCCTCTTGCTCTTGAGGAAAGGTTTATCTAAACCCATTGCCTCCCGGAGCTGGGTGGCTCCTGCATTAAAGCCTATGGGAATGATCGAATTCAATAGTCAATGGGTTAAGATGAATTCTGAAGTATTTTACCTGCAGTGTCCTTATCTACACTGTACAAGATATTTGGTTTCATATTTCTGGAGAAGGGTTTTATACCTACCAGCGATGTAATACCAATTTACATGTATTTGATTGTTTGTTTTACTCCACCATAGGACAATCATCGTAGAGGATCCACCTCGTGTGCGGCCAGCTCTTGTCAACACTGTCGTACTTCAGAAAGAGCTTGCGACACTCACACAGAAATCTGCACCATCCTTAGATCAGGTTAGTTGAGAACTTTTTACAAAGAAATATCATTGAATTGAAATGAACTTTATTTGGTTCCTAATACCTTTAATATACCTTGTTGTAAAACATAGGCAAAGAAAAATACATTGAATTAAATATACATGTATATACATTGGAAAAAGAAAGAAAAAGAAGACATGATTAAATCTACTAAAAGTATAGGATGGAAAAAGGTGCATCCCTCAAAGCCACAGGGGCTTGATGAATGGGCGCACCTTGAGCGCGTCATAATATGATTAACAATAAAAAGCTCAGTCTGCTGGAGAAGAGTAAAGGGATAAATAACGCTGGTCATCATAGAGTAATGGATTCTGGCAAAGGACATTAGTACAGTACTGTCGTTGTTCAAAAGGAGTGAAATAAGCACCAGAAAATGTGATGGACCTTTTTGTTCTGTGCTCGTCATTGTAATCTTGAAGTAAAGTAATGTGTCCCCTCCATATTTTGAAAGAGTAATCTCAAAGCTTCCTTTTGAATACTACATTGGGAAAGCTTAAAATTATGTACAATGTATGTAGATTCACCAACACTTCCAGTGATGGAGAGTTCAAATGCATTCAGATACATGTACATTCTTAAATACATAGATCTCTAATTTATAAATAATCACCGCTATATCTTTTTGTTTGTCGAATCTATATAGTGTCTGGTTGCTGTACCAATGCCTGAGGAAGGAGCCAGCAAACCATGCTCTATCATGTAAAGAGACATGATGACTAAAATGTATGCAGGAGGGCACTCACTGCACAACACTTGCTGTACAACATTAGAACAAATAAAAATGAATGCCAAAAATGAGGAGTTGTAGACTTTTCAGGTAGAGCACGGATCCTGGTTGACTAGTATAGCTTGCCTTCTGCATTGTAAGTGTTGGACGTGTTAAATCAATTACGATGATATTGTTATTGTTCTCACTATTTTTATTGAAATATTATATATAAAAGTGGAGGAGAAGGAGGAGGAGAAAGAGGAGGAGAAAGAGGAGGAGACAGATGATGAGGAAGGGGAGAAAGAGGATGAGGAGGAGAAGGAAGGGGATCAGGAGGGAGAAGGAGAAAGACCTTGGAGGAGGAGCAACAGGAGGAGGGTGAGAAAGAAGAGGAGGAGATGGAGATGGATGAGAAAGGGAAGAATATAATGTAGACAAATGACACTCCATTATTACTACTACGCCAAAACATATACAGGTCTTAGCCAGTTAGAAGTGCCTAGATGAAATAAAACTGAAATTACCTTATTTTGGATCAAATTAGACTTCCATTTTATTCAAGTGAATTCCAGAGTGAATCCTGGATTGAATCTTCCATGGATTTTCATATCATTGTATATTGGAAATAGATGTAAGTTTATTTAACATGACTGAAATAGTTTAATTATAGATCTTTATCATCATTTATGCAAAAGTGACACATATCAAGTATGTGTATTATAAAATTCACTGTACATGTAGCACACTGCCAAGTTCAAAGAAGTAGAAAAAAGGAATTCAATTAATGAACAGTTCTGATGAATGTTGGTTTTATATGAGAGTATAAGGTGAGAGAGAGAGAGAGAGAGTTGGGCTGGAGGTGGGGAGGCAGAGATATGGGGATGTGGAGGATGTAAGAGGGTACTGGGGTGACCAAATTTGACCAAATTTGACCAAATTTGACCAAAACTAGCATTTTTCTTTCTTGACCAAAGCTTGATTACAAATTTTCAAATAAGTGTGACCAGATCTATATGTATATGTAGGATCATATGATCAATACTGTTAATATATTTTAGCGGATGGATTTTAGTCATTTAGATTTATCTTTATAATTTGATATATTTGTTCTATTGAAGTGCAGTATGAATCTGAAATCAGGCCATTTCTTATTTTACGAAACATAAAACCTTCATCATGTTTGTGAGTTATTCATGTAAAATGTATGTTTACATGAAGAATAGTGTGTTTCAATTAAGAATTACAATATCAGGACTGTATATACATTCATGAAATAATGTATCTTTTTACAATGTAGTCTTTAAAGACGGGTAAATATTTACTGATTGTGGAGAAAAGAATGATTTCTCGATGAATATTCCATCACCAAGTAGACGAACCTCCTTCGTGATACAGTGGAACCTGTATTTAAAGGCCACTCAAGGGAGACTATAAAGTGGTCTTTATAGGCAGGTTATCTTTATTTACATGACTACAGGTTCCTTCAGTACATTTTTCAATGAAAAATGCTGATCAGGCGAAACAGAAGAAGAAAAAAAATTGTCTTTTTAGGCAGGTGTTCTCTCTATACAGGTGGTCGCTAAAGCACATTTTACTGTAATAATCTTCTGTTCAGTATTACAAGTATTCTACATGATGATCAATTGGGATAAGGCATAGTGGAAGTCAAGTTCATGCTTTCAAGGTGTATCGGTAATATGATTTGTGTCCCATGTCATATTATTCAAATAATTCATGTTTGCGAGTGCATTAGTGAATATGAACTGCACGCAGGTTAAGTCACAATCAGATAATCAAGATTAACCAAGTGCAATGTGTATCACTAATATACGAGCTTCAAAACATTCATTATTTTGTAATAAAACGGGTCTACAATATCAATGTAAAGTAGGGCAATAAGCGAATAATGCCGAGAATGGCACTGTCAGAAATGTGTACTGCATGTATTTGTTACACTTCTTTCTTTTCTATTGCAACTCTTACAGTTTAGTGCAATATGATTTTAGACTTACCGGTAACTAGTATTCCAAATTAGAAGTCTAGCTAAAAGAACATTACGAATGTACTTATTTTTAAAGCATTTTATTATTGTATAAACATGTTATGTCATAATAAATGAGTATAATCTATATGAAGGTCACTATTAATGTCAGTATCATCATAGGAAGCATAACAATTTTAAAGGTGCATTTAGTATTAATGGTTGATATAAGATGAATATCTTTCTATCTTGTTACTTTTCTAAATACTTTATATCTACAAGTAGTATGAGATGTTACTTTAAAAATATCCAATGTAATTCCTTTTATGAAATTAATTTGTTTTTTAAAGACCTTTCGAAATGGATATCTTGGTTATGACATAGAAACAATTCTTTTGTATTAATCATACACTTTAAATGGACAATTTATTTATAGAGTGTAAACGTTGTTACTGTGTTTTAGCTTACTTGTGTGTCTGGTAGTTTATTTTTAGCGGATTCGTTCATTTGTATGTTTGGTTCATAATTGTGTTATAACTAATTGTGATGTATCATGTGCATACCGGGTAATTAAAAAAAGTTTATATGGCATTATTGATGAGGTATATATTCTACATGTTTCTATTGTAAATGAGTACCCTGGTCTTCATTAATGCAGTCTTATTAAAGGTAAAAAAAAGTTTTGGTATGGGATATGCGATTATACAACATTCAATGATCGTTGTTGCGGTTGAAATCGAGTCTAAAGTGATAGAATTGTAATTGATGAACTCTTTTTGTTATATATCTCCTGTTCAAGACTGATATTAATTTAGCTTTCTTGACTACAATCGACCGATTTGCTATTCCTCTTTAGAAATTATATATCAGAACTGCTTTTTCTGAGATTTTCATGGTTGCAGCTACTATTGCATGGCCTTAGGCACTAGAAGACCCCGAGCTCCTTTCCCCTTCGTCTGTGAATATTTGAAATTTACCAGGAGCACCGGTATTTTTGTTATTATTCAATTTCTCGAAAGCAGAAGCGTTTCAGGGCTAAATTTTCTAGTGCTTATAATACATCTACAGGGGCATCCAGATATATCAAAATTTTAAAGAATTACTATCCCTCCAATTTCAAAATTTCCAGAAACTTTGCATTACCTTTAAAATCAAGGTAGCCACACCACTGGGTATCAATACTGCTCTTCTGGTCCTGCGGGCCCTAGCTGCACCGGCTTCTTCTACCTGATCATTGCCAAGTAACCATTTACACCTGTGTCGAGAGGGAAAAATATGGGCAAAGTTCACGCACCTTGTGTAAGGATGTAAGCTCCAAGCAGGGATTGAACCTGGGACCTGGCACGTGAGAGTCACAAGCCCTCCACCACTTAACCACAGTGCTCCAACTCCCTCTTTAATGGAAATCAATCAACTCCTTTAAGAATAAATAAATGTGGATGATCAAGAGCAAGTATATCAATAATATAATATAATTTAATGATATGATATGCATTTATTTTTAACAAAATCATGTGCAAATTATATAAGTTTATGCAATATGTTTGTTTTATATACATGTACAGTAGATTAGGCTAATTTGATAGTTCTGTCAATAAATTTTGGTGAAGAGATTAGCTATAAATATCTTGCTATATTACCTCCTTAAACTTTTTTGTGCAAATTTTTTTTTTAACCCTGAATGAATTTGTT